>JAVJIF010011356.1:0-100703 GCA_038442645.1 Agave tequilana
GTCTAATGCACGATTAGACAAATCATTTTGGGCTGAGGCGATTGTATATGCTAGCCATCTCATAAATGAATTGTCATCGACTACGATAGGAGGCAAAATTCCGTTGGATATTGGTCAAGTGGAGCTGCTCAGGATTATGATTTGCTACAGGTATTTGAAAGTCTGACTACTTAGTGCCAAAGATGGCAAGGTAAATCTGCCAGTAAAGAAGTTTGTGTTCTCTGGGTGTCAAAAGAAATATGAAAGGATACAAGTTATGGGATCTCGAAAACAAGAAGATTGTGCTGAGTAAGCATGTCACATTTGATGAGCCTTCATTGTGAACTCTAACATCTCTCAACAGGTGGAAAGGACGAAGACCAATGATGTGTCACAGCGGGTGGAGGTTGATGCTACTCTACCATCTCAAGTTGGTTCGATATCAGTAAGAACATCACCGGATGTGACACCGGATGGAGATCATGTAGCCTGTTTTGATACTGAACAGGTTGAAGACATTGATGAGAATGTCAAATTGTTTGCAGCTATTGGAGAACCAAGATAAAATCACGAAAGTGGGTGAAGAAGCATGAATCTCAAGTTGGTGAGCATGACAAGCTCAAATTGAAGATTGTTATTCTCCATGATAGTATTGGTAAGGAGGTTCATATGACTTAGCCAGTTCGGTTCGCTGCTGAAGATTTAGTCACAGTTGCTTGAGCTCAGTGGAGCTCGTTAATGAACCATGGATGCTTGATCCCTTGGGCAAGGTACGTAGGCAGCCATATAGGCGCAACCACATTTGGTGATGCAACCGTATGAAGTTATCTGATGCATTTGGGTTCTCGAGAATTGACAATGGAAGCTGATTGGGACTTCACGTAGAGGGGAAGAGCTAAACTTCACGTAGAGGTGAGGTATTGTGATCTCGATGAACATTTGATCTTCCTGTGAGAAGATAATTGAGCTTGCACAAAGGGGTTAGATGCATCTAGTTTGTTGAACCGATATTGGTATGGTGGTGTGCTCTACTTAGATTTAGTTGGACTGTCTTGAAGACATGTGGACTGGAGTGTTAGTCAGTTAGAGAGTCAGTGTCGGCTCATGTTGGGTTCTTCTTTAGGTCATTTGAAATGGTATTGCATTCAGTTGCTGAGTTTAAGACAAGTTCGTTGGTCGGCTCATATAGTGTTTCTCTTCGATGAAGTGTTGGGAAGGCATGTATGGTGCAATCCATATGGATAGCTGAGCTGAAATTTGAAATCTTTACAATTGATATTAGAGTTTGGAGAGATTCGCCTGAAGGGACGATCATGTATAATCATGTGAAATCAATTGTAAGTGTGTGCTGGCGATTCGTTTGTAACCGGTTTCATCCGTTTGGCCAAGTCGATATCGTGTGTTTGTGTCGACGCCGATCTGTGGCGATTTCGTTTGGAGCGCTCAAACTGAGATCGTGTGTCGATTTCGTCGAGATCGTGTGTCGATTTCGCTAGGTGTTCGTTGGAGTTCGGTTCAGTTTTGAAAATCTTCACCAAGGTGGAGAATTATAGGGAGAGAGGAGATAAAAAACTATGATAGAGTTTTTAAAGTAATTGGA
Source organism: Agave tequilana (assembly GCA_038442645.1). Taxonomy (NCBI): domain Eukaryota; kingdom Viridiplantae; phylum Streptophyta; class Magnoliopsida; order Asparagales; family Asparagaceae; genus Agave; species Agave tequilana. Next base: position 1,580 of record JAVJIF010011356.1, read on the forward strand.
AGAGATAGCGCAGAGATCGGAGTTCAGAGGAAGCGAGAATGCAGTTCGCAGCAGGCCAGGACAGGGGTCGACCGACCGGCCTGCACAGCATGCGCATGCACAGCTCGGTCGACCGTAGGAAGGAGAACGTTCGACTGGAGCGGTCGACCGACTGGCACTCAGTAGTTTCTGTTGGTCACGGTCGACGGCTCGGTCGACCGACAGCCGAATCCGTTTTCCTGGACGGATTCGGACTTCGTTTCTGATTTGGAGATGAATCCAATTGTGGTCCTAAATCCTGCTTCTCTGACTATAAATATAGGGGTAGAGCCCTCATGAATTGTATACCCTGAAAAAACTCTTTGGAAAATCCTTAATGTAAGGAAAAACTTGTATTGATTGTTGAATCAATAAAATCTCTCTTTCCCTTACCCCGAGGACGCAGGCAAATTGCCAAACCTCATTAAATATTGTGTTTGACTTTCTCTCTTATTTATTGTTTTTATCTTTTGGGTACTTCTCCGCTGCATCTCTCTCAATTAAGTGGGATTCCTCAATGGGTTGTTGCCAAGGTGCGCGCAACACCGAACAATTGTGTTGTTTATGAAATGTAACCATGGTGTGTTTATTTATTTTTCTTTTCTTTTTTTGTGCAAACAAGGATATCTAAGCCTCTAAAAACACCATTTCATACAACTCTAAAGTTTCTATGTTTTTTCTAAAATAGGTCTTGAGAATACTTGTGACAAACAATAAATTTTCCGTCTCATTTGGTCTTTTAATCGAAGAGAAAAGATAATTTTCTCAAACATCAAATCTATCATCTACTTTTTTTTCCTTTACATTTTTGCTAATTCATATTTTGTCACTTAATCCAAATTATTGTTTACGCATGTGACGTATAAAATATGATGGATGGAAGACATGTACACGATGGGATATACCAAACCTGAGTCACTAGTTTTTTTTTTTTAAGGTAACCATTGCTCAAAGGGGAGCTGTAATAATCGAAATTAATATGTCTGTTGGGGGTTTCGACCTTGGGACCTCCAAGTGGGGAGCGGCTCTCAACAACCCATGGGGCACTAGTTTAAGGATGCAAGGTTGAGAGATTTTTCTACCTTTGATAAATAAGAAAATCAGGTATAAACATCACATATATTCCTTGTTAACAAGTCTTCTTTGACAAAACAGAAGCCTACAAATGGGTAGATTAGAGCACCATCATTTTGATAAAGACACCCCTCAAAATTTTGAAAATTTCAAAAACACAAAAAACAGTTACCCCCCCCCCCCCCCCCCCCCCCCCCCCACCCACCCCCCCCCCCCCCACCCCCCCCCCCCCCCCCCCTCCCCCCCCCCCCCCACCCCCCCCCCCCTCCCCAAAAAAAAAAAAAAAAAAAAAAAAAAAAACCCAAAAAAAAAAAAAATTGTTCGGCGCAATGTCCGGCTGAACAATGAGGGGGGAGGGCAAGGTGCTCGCGAGGAGGCGGGGAAGGGAGGGAGAGGAGTGGGTTGCCCTGAAGGGGGAGGGAGCGCGCCGTTCGCCGGAGAAGAAATAATGAGGCGTAAGAAAACTAAAGTATATTTTAGACTTTTTAACGAGAGTAACTGTGTTTAAAAATTACAATGACAAACTTGTTATTTTTTGTGGGGGGTGATTTCGTCACTTTTTTGGTGGCAATATCCGTTCCTCTACAAAATAAAATCACTTGTACTTAAATGGATTTGAATAGGAATCGCAACCTGACATGAACTCTAGTTTGTGGACCTTCTAAGATATCTAACATGTTGCAGACACGAGTCCCTTCTTCTTTTGTTCAAACTTCAAACCCAAATATTATACTTGGTATTAAAAAAAAAAAAAAAAGACGGAGAGAGAAACTACCCAAAGATGAATCTCTGGACAAAAGCCAGGCAAAGTACTGAAGCAGCAGCTCCCCTATAAGATCCAAATCTAAGCAATTGTTGGGACTGGACGCTGACAGAGGGACTGATTAGTGTTCTCTGAGAATCTCTGTGGAGCTGCTGTAGCTACTGCCCGCAGCAAAGTTAAGTCATCATCAACCCCTATAGGGTGGAGCTTGGGTCAGCAATGTCTGGGCCCGGTCTGTGATCCTGACACGATCGAACCGGTCCAAAACATCACGGACCAAACCCTGCCACTAGTGCTGTCCCATTAGGGTTAGCACCCAAGGTGATGGCATTGCATCGAGGACTAAGTTCACGTGATCTCTCTCAATGATATATAGACACACATAATCATTTTCTATATATATATTATATATATTTGTATTTATATTTATGTGTCTCCTTCCCTTCAGTGTCATCTTGCTCATCTCATCATCAGTAAGTTAAAGGTAATACACTTGAAAAGCTGCAATTAGATGTTATCTCTTGTTTTTGCATGCAATATACCCTTATCTTATCTGTGTATTTGTGAGAGAGAGAGAGAGAGAGAGAGAGAGAGAGAGAGAGAGTAAACATTTGGTAGGGGAAATACAATGGAATGCAGCCAAGGTTTTCAGTTCTTCGGATAAGCCCTTGTCGCTGTGAGAAAGAAAGCTTTGGTTTCGGTGTTTTTTTTTATCCTTTTGTTTTGGAAATATTGATTTGACCAGCACTCAGGTTTAAAGGCTCACTGTGATCTTTCAAGATTAGACAACTTCTTCGTGAACCCAAACGCCACCACACCACACACAAAAAAAAAAAAAAAAAAAAAGTAGCAACAGGAGCAAGCCACTTTTAACATACACAGAAATAATATTAAATCAGTCGGCAAAAAAAAGCTAAGAATTATATATATTATTGAAAAGGTTAATACTGGAATACATGTAGGTATACAATTGCAGAATAAGAAAATATCTATTTCTAATACAATTAGTATTAGATAAGTCTAATTCTAATACTATTTTTTAATACCCCATGGCAAACTCATGGACAAGACCTCGGTTTCGGAACCGGTAGTTTCCGGTTCCACTATATAAGGAACCGGAACCGGACGGGGCCGGCCGGTTCCGGTTCCTGTTCCGAGCTGGTTCTTATTTTTTGTTCTGATTCTTGAATAGTTTCTACTCCGTCGAAAATTTATATATATAAAAAATTAACAAAATAATTAAAAAATAAAAAAGGGTTAAATTAATCCTTATCATAATTAAGTTGCCTACGCAGGCCTCTTGGGGTAAAGAGGAATAAAAACCCATGTCGTTCTCTTACCTCAATATAATATCATACCTCAATCACTTCCTTCCATTCTGGTAGTCATTATTTTTATAAAGTCTTTATTTTCTCCCCGAACAATTTCTTATTACCTTAACGCTTCTTTTGTCTAATCATCAAGACATGTTTGGACATCTACTGATTCGGAGGATATATTCAAACGGATTTGATCCAAAATACTTTCCTCGCACTGAATGATTGTTCCACAGCTACTGTTGACACCGACATTGTTAAAATTTGTTTAATAATAATTGTCATGATTGAGAATTATGTTGAATGCTCCTTCCATCATTGCAGGATTGAAAATTTCATATCTTGAAAATCTTCACCAAATTTAAATGTAGTTGTTAGATAACTATCAAGCTCGAAGTTCGAGCTTGAATAAGATCCTTATGATTTTTTGACTCTTTGCAATAATAGTTATTGCCATCCACTAATTTTAGAGGTATCCTCAACTTGACTCTTAGTTTGGCCACGAAGGAAATATTAATACTTGAACTATAAATTCTATTATATTCATCATATAAGACATAATTTTTTTTAATTTTATTAAATATAACATAAACGTGCATATCCAATTTTAGAATTTCATAATAGTAGACAAATATTCATGTAATCTATCTATTTTACAATGTCAATAAAAAATACACGCAACTAAATAAATAGGTGAAATTATTTAAAATATTCTAGCCATTTATTTTTCATTTCTTGAATACGTGCAAATAAATTCACATCATTTTCAGTTCTTTCATCATCACACCACAAATATTAATTCATTCAATTAAAATTAATTTGTTGTAGGATAATAAACACCAAATAAAGTATAAGTAGAATAATTAATTTTTTAAGATATCCAAAATACTTTTGAATGCATCCCATTGATGAAGATATAAATTAATTTCACTAATATTATTAGCAATAAAATCACATAATAATTCTTTATATGCATTACCATTATTAAATAATTCAGAAGTTGAATTCCAACAGGTTGGAACATCCTGTGGAAATCTTTTGGCCTCATACTTTTTGACTAATAATATTTTGTTCAATATTTCATTATTCGTGGATGAGTCCATAAATAGCGAGTGTGTGTCTAATATGTTTAATATAATTCTCTAGTTATTTTAAATCATCTTGCACACATAAATTTAAAACATGACAATCACATCTTTGATGAAATTTTTTTACCTCAAATGTGGATTTACAAACTTTTTCTAATTCAGGGATAGTGCAGTATTAGCAGATGCATTATCAAAATCAACTGTAAAATCTTATTAATCCAATCATATTTTTTCACAATTATTTTTATCAATTTATAAATATTAAAAGTAATATATCTTTCATCAAACACTCTAAATGTAATTATTCTTTTTGAAAGTTCCTTCCACGGTCAACTCAATGACATGTGATCCCATGTAAGAATGTTGTTGCCAGTGATCACTCTGTATATCGCTATATATAAATACACGTGTAACACCCGGTACCTTATGACCTCAAATTAACACTCGTAAGTATTAATTAGTAAGCTTTGTATATTAATTAGTCATTCACCTTCATTAAAAAAATTGATATGTAAGATTTACCGTAAAGTTATGTATATTGACACAAGTATCATGACTTTGTGCACATAACATGGGTACACTACTAATACTAAAGCGTATATTGGTGTTATACTTATAGTATTTTTCTTTTGTAAAAGTCAAGAGAAATACAAGATATATTTTTAAATCCACAAGTTAGTGGAGGGGTTAGGTGTGTATAAGAGGAGAAGATCAAGGGCCATGATGCCTTTGATTAGAGTGTAGGATACTTGGGGAAATTTGAACCATGACAAACTTGTAATTAGTTTGATTTGAGCTTTATCAAAGTAAGGATGAGAAAAACTTCTCATGTCTTCTTCCCAAAGAGAAATAAAAACGATTGAAACCCTAGAGATTTACTCCTCTTTCTTCCTCTAGAAACCTTAAAATCTCTCATCTTCTCCCTTTCTTTCTTTTCTTTTTCCTTGTTCTTCTCTCCTCCAAGCCATGAAGCAGGGAGGGAGGGCTGCTAGGCGCAGCCGCCCCCATTCAGGTTGTGCCCAGCTCAGCACGACCAGGTCAGCGCAGCTGGCCTGGCCGCGCCTAGGGGGGTCACGTGCAAGGATGAGAAGGAGGAGGGGGGTTCTTTCTAGGGATAGATCCAACTTTTGGGAGGTGGAGTCAAGTAAAAATGTGAACTTTTATGGCTCCATTTTACCCTCAAGTAAGGTAATTTCTGACTGAAATTTTCAAATTTAAATCCGATTATATAGTGTGTAAGCCTCATGTTTTTGATGATATCAGCATTAGAAATTTACTCTCATGTTTTCCTTATATTGTGTGATTGTTTTGACAAAAGGGGAGTGGGATCTAACCATTTTCAACTCTTATAGAAGGTGTGTACTAAAAACTTTTTGGATAGAGATGAGTATAATAAGAATGCTTCATAACTATTTTTGTAAGTGACATGAATTAAATTATGATAATTTATTCGTTATTTTTATAAAGAGAAAAAATGTCAGTGTGTGGTCTATGGTATATGCTTATATTGGTGTATAGCTCCGTATGTTGTGGATGTCGTGATACTAAAGTATGGTTACTTAGTATGTGATATTTTTAAAGCTCAAATTAATTAGAGGTCCTAAGTAAATTCTAATAATATGTATTCCTAATTTTCTAAGGAGTGGACTAAGTGAGTGGAAGTTGAAACTATGAACCGACTAGGGATAAGAAGAGTAGGGTGATGCTTATGGCGTGTAATTGTGTACACCGCATAGTGTTGTAGAGGGTCACACACACACACACACACACACACACACACACACACACACAGAGAGAGAGGAGAGAGGAGAGAGAGAGAGTAATGTGTGGATTGTATGTATGTATATTAGTGTGCGTGCTTGTATCATTATTCCTATAGAAGGTTAGAAATTTTGGAAGGTGGTTCTATCTTCTTGATGTTTTCTAGACATGGAAATGACTTATCCATCACTTGTATTGAAGGGACCGATGGGAGTCGGTAGGAGGGGGAAGACGGTGAGAAAATTCTTATATGTTATATATTTAAAGAAGGGGCCGGCGGGCGGGAGCTGGTAGGAGGGGGAAGACGGTGTGAAAATTTTTATATATTATATATTAAAGGAAGGGGCCGGTGGGAGCCGATAGGAGGGGGAGAAGGTGTGAAAATTCTAATACATTATATATTGAAGGAAGGGACTGAGGGAGCCGGTAGGAGGGGGAAGACGGCGTGAAGCTACTCTCTCTCTCTCACACACACACACACACACACATGCAGAGAACAAAGGGGCTGGCAGGAGCCGGTAGGAGGGGTGGAGCTATAAATTGATGCATTCATTTATGTTTGTGATTATAGAACTTGTGTCGATTCGATATTTATTGGTGGTGCATGTGCTATACGCATGTATAAATATAAGTGTGATATCTTTATTACTAGTATAGTGTGGGCGTAGTTAAGATGAATAAAGAATAGGCACCAAGCCTTTCTATATGGAAAACCATGGCATAACCAATACCACAATACTCATAACTATACACGTAAGTATGAGCTTTCCTATTAATTTAATCTATTGATGTTTTTACAACACATATACATGAATTTTCAAGAGATAATGATTTACTCACTAAGCTGTCAAGTTTACTCTATTCTTAACATCATTGTTTCAGGTCATAACAAGGGTAAGAGACCAGTATAAGATGGGGTGGTATTTGTGTGAAAGGAGTGGGAGCAATGGCACCACAAACTTTTCTTCCATATTTGCTTGTCCTTCTTTTAGCTCTTCTACTCATTTTGGAGCCTTTATGTATATAAGTGAAGAGGAAAACATGTTCTTATGTTTATGATCTTTAAGAAAGTTGCAAAGTCAAGTGATGGAAACTCATGAAGTGTAATTTGCCTCTTTTGTGTGTAAGAAAGGATTATGTAAGCTTAACTTGATGGATACTCATGAACTATCTTATTTAGTATTGTATGTATTCTTATTGAGCATGCTATATTGGAGGTGGTATCATGGAAAGTCAAGATTTTATCTTGTTTTGATAAGATTATTCATTTATAAATGCGTGAGTGTTACTTGGATGATATATGTATATATACATTGTGAATGTTGTTAAGATTGAAGGTGAGCCTTGAAGGCCTTAAATTATGCATAATGTATTCAGTCGAGAGGCAAGTTCTAAGAGAAATGCTGCCAAATTTTGAGCGATCATTTGATGAATTATTATATATATTCTGCCTTGTTGTTAAAGGTTTAGTGAATGTAGTTAAATATAGGATCGTTATAGTTGGTATCAGAGCGTGCTTTTAACATAATGATAACTTAGATCGGTGTAGTGGGTTGGATTGATGTGTAATTGTTTGTATATTGTATGTATGATTATACGATCGATGTGGGTAGTTTAAGGGGGATAGTGGATTCTTACGAATATGACTAACTCTGAAATGTGTGATATTTAACAATCATCTTATATTCGAATTTGAGTACCGCATACTCTGATTCGGATGTATCATGCTAAGGATGCGGGCCCTCAGTATGGATCACCAATGGTATGAGATACTGGAATGGAAGGGCAGCTAAAATATCAGGCAAGTCAAAGTTATTTCAGAACGTAAGGATATTTAAGCATAGTCGACTCTAGGAAATTGAAATTTTAAGGAATTGCAAATCTGGTGACTTCCAATAGCTTTATTATTTTGAGATTTTATATATGTGGATGAACCTGATAAGACTTCTTTACTTCTACAGATGGGGGATTTTGAGATGTCAGGATTTTCATCCGGTAGTTAAGGATCGGATGGTTCGAGTTGGGAAGCAGATATAGACTGGGATTACGAGTTTGACGAGACTGATTTAGAGATGATTTTTCATGATCCTATAGATAATGATGATGAGGTGAGCAAGAAGGAGAAGACCCATAGGTAGAGGATCATGAGGAAGAAGAAGAAGAAGATCCTAAGGAAGAAGACCCAGAGGAAGAGGATCTGAGGAAGAAAACCTAGAAGAAAAGGAATTAGAGGGTAATAGTAAGGATGGAAGCTCCACTAGTTCTAATATAATCCCTGAATGAGAATGGGATGTATAATATTTTGGGAAAGAATGTCTTGGCTTGCCTATTTTTTTGAGCTTTTTGGGGTTGGAGGGTTTATGTATTTTGTACGGAAATACCTGTGGACAATGTGCTTAATCATGATATTTTTGTATGTTTTATATAAATGCACATAAATATAAATCTTGTTTCAGTAACACTTTTGAAGTTATAAATAGAAGTAGTGGTTTATGTATAAAAATTTGTTTTGTATTGTGAATGTTATTAATAATAAATTGGTTGTTCTTTTAGGGGTAGATGCACTTGAATCTTCCACCACTTGATATTGATCCTGAAGGTAATGCCCACTGCATAACATGGTTGGGAGTGTCCATCCCCCAACTAACCACGAGATCATGGTAGAACAACTCAATGAAAATCATAGAATCCTTGACAAAATGCCTGAATGGTTGGCACAGTTGGCAACAACGACCAACCCGCATAAAGCTCTAGAATGATTTCAGAAGGTGCACCTGCCAGCATTTAAAGGGGAAGCCGACCCAATGCAAGCAGAGGAGTGGCTCCGTCAGATTGAGAAAATACTAAATGTTATGGTATGCACTGAGAATCAAATAGTTTCTTTTACCACTTTTATGTTCCAAGGGGCGGTGGAACATTGGTGGGAGATGGTAAAGGATGGAGCTAAGTCTGCGGGGGAAGAAATCTCTTGAAATTTTCTGGTTAAGAAATTATATAAAAAGTACATACCGGGAGTAGCAAAGGATAAACTCGCCATGGAGTTTCAAGAATTACATCAAGGACGAGTGTCAGTGAGTCAGTATGACAACAAATTCACACAATTGTCAAGATATGCAGTAGGGCTAGTCCATGAAGAAGCAGATAGAATAAAAAGATTTGTAAGGAGATTAAGGCCTGAGATCAGAAGCAAATTGGGTTCGTTTCAACTCCAAATCTATGTTTAAGCTATGGAGAAGAGACTGAAAGTTGAACGAGACATATTGAAAGACCAGGAAGTCCAGAATAAAGAATTTTCTCCACCTAAGCGTTTTCGATATCAGGAAACACATAGCTCTGGAGGGTCAAACTTTAAATTTAATAGAGATATGGGATCCTTGGTAATACCAGCTTCAAGACATCATGGTGGTACATGGAATATAGGAGGATTCTTGCATGAGCCCCAATCAATATCCTCTCCTCGTCCAAATCTAGCTATCCTCTCCTCGTCCAAATCTAACTAGAAACCCATGGTGTCCCAGGTATCCCAGGAACCATGTGGCAATTATATTCAAGGCAAGCAATGTTTCATATGTTACAATATTGGTCACATGAGAAAGGAGTGACCAAACATACATGGATACCCGAGCATAAGATTTGGGACTGAAAGGCGAACTATGGGCGCTGCCCATTTTCGAGACCATCAAAAACCCTCAAAAGATCATTCAACACAACTAGATCGGCAATGACTCAATCTTTAGTACAACAACCTAGAGCTCAGTGAAAGATGAATGCCTTTGAAATCACCTAGAGGGGGGGTGAATAGGTGATGGCTAATTTAATGGTCACTTAATGACAAATAATGCGGAATTAAAAACTATTATGACCTAAACAAACTTATTACACTAAACACCACGTATAACACAAGAGTGTAGCCGAATTCCCCGTGAAGGGCTCTAGACTAACTCCTCAAGATTCTCCTAGATATGGGTTGAGGTGCCGCGTTGGCTTTCTTGTTGAATACAAGTGTTAGCAAACAATCCCCAAGCATATACAATTTAAGCACACAATATATCATGCATATAAGGATAAACACAATAAAAGAATGCAAGATATAAACTAGTAAGGGAGAGAGAGAGTGAGCAATCGCAAACACAAGGGATTTGTTTCGAGGTTCGAGCACACTTGCTCTACATCCCCGCCTTCGACACACGAAGGATTTCCACTATGCTTGATCCCAATGGATCACTCCTTGGTGCCGCAACACCTACAATACCTCGGACTCTCTAGTCCCATACACACCGCAAGCTCACTAGCTCGCCGAGGCCGCACCTCAAACCAAGAGTTCACACACGAACTCTAAACCACCGCGAACACACTTGTCCGCCTCCTTAAAGAAACAAAATAGAACTTTGGTGATCACAACTCTTGATCACCTAAAATCCTCTCACAAAAAACTCCTATAGGAAGATATAGTAATGGATAGCTCAAGTGTTGTGTGAGAAAACAAGGATGCAAATGGTGGAGGAAAACTCAAAGAATTCACTTCTAAACACTCTTGATAAAACTCCCCTTTTGATTGGAAGTATTAGCTCTCAATTTTGTGGAGAAAAAAACCTCTTAATAGAGTAGGAAAAACTGGCTTAAAAACTCTCCAAAAATCTTGTGGAAAACAGCCCCCAAATGTCCCAATTTATAGAGCTAGAAAAATTAGCCGTTGGGGTCTGACAGAGCTGTCGGTCGACCGCCAACGGTCAGAAATTCGACCGTTGGGGCTTCGGTCGACCGGCCCGGTCGATCGAGCCTCTGGAACAGAGAGCAGATTCTCTGTCGGTCGACCGCTCGGTCGACTGGGGTTTTCCAGAGAGCAAAAGCTCTCTGGCGGTCGACCGGGTCGGTCGATCGGCCCTCCAGTGCACAAAGGCGTGCACGTCTGTGCACGTCGGTCGACCGACCCGGTCGACCGACTTCAACTTCGGTCGACCGGTAGGTCGACCGGCTGAAGCCTGAAACAGAATACTGGGATAAAAAGTTGGTCATTTTGGCTTAAATAAAAATCCATAAAATACTGAAAAATCTACAAAAATAGTTTTACCAATATACTTTGATAAACAAACATGCTTGCACAAAATCAAGGCATGTTACAAAAGATTTGGACTATTTTTGTAAGTTGGAAATATTGGCTCAAATGAAAAACAGTATTTTTCAAAACTTGATTTTTCCAAACTTCTCCAAATACAAAAACAAGATATTTAAACTCATTTGAAGCATAGAGTGTATGGATATGATCCACTACACAAACATGGTGAAATATCTATGTTTTTGACATTAAGCTCTAAACATGGTTTTGGTTAAAACATATAAACTTGAATACCAAAAACCAAACATGTTTTTCTAAAAGAAAATTCTTTTATAAAAATAAACTAAAACAAGAGTGTGTGTGTATATGATATACTTGAGCAATCCACCAACTATTCTATCATTTACATTTTATCTAAAAAATAAAATCTTCTAAAACAAACCTAGATACAAGTCTTCATCTTCTTGAAGTCTTCACTTGAAGCCTTCTTGACTTGGTCCAAACACCGTGCAAGCTCCAAAACTTGACTTCAAATCCTTTGTTGAAGCTATGCGCCTACTAAGATCTTGATCATAAATCTGTCACTAATTAAACACAAGATCATTAGTACAATAACTACATGAGTTGGTCATCATCAAAACTAGAGTGATGGGCCTTCGGGCCAACAATCTCCCCCTTTTTGATGATGACAAAACTCATGAAGTTATATATGCATGGATTAAAGTAAAGCTTCAAAGAAGCTCCCCTTAACTCATGCATAACAAATAAACAAATAAATATGCAATGTATGCTCATAAACATGTATGCAAATCTAGGAGATAAACATGCCAATCAAGCATAAAACAAATCAAATTCTTTTTCTCCTATTTGAACAAAACATATATGCATAAACATAAAAACTACTCCCCCTTTATGAATAAAGGAAGGAAAACATGTATATATCTCAAATACTTCTCCCCCTTTTTGTCACTCATCAATAAAGGGGTTAAAGTAAAAACAAAATCATCAAAAAAAAATTTTTCTCCCCTTTTTTTGTCATAAACAAAGAGATCAATAAGGGATGAACACAAATCAATCTATAAAGGATATATGCGATATACATTCATGAAGAGGAAGACGCTAAGTTAGCTTCCCTACATATATGCATTACATGAAGAAGGGATGACAAGCCCTAATTCACATAACACATAATCTGTAATGTATAAGAGGAGATGTGAAGCTTGTTGGCCCAAAGGCCTTCCACTCTAGTTTTGATGATGATTAACTCATGTAGTTATGTGTACTAATAATCTTGCGATAAGTTATTAGTAGGTGATTAGCTTCAACAAGATGATTTGGAAGCTTTCACATGTTGATTCAAGAGCCCGAGCGTCAAAGATCATATATAGCACTTGCTCGGTGGATCAAAGAGTTTTGGATCGAGTCGGCTTGGAGATTGCGCTCTACAAGAAGACATCGGTACCATAATTTAGTTTTGTGTTTAGATCCAAATTGTAAAGATTAGAATAGTATGATATGCTCAAGTTCACAACACACACGTTTCATGTTTTGAATATTGGTTTTCGGTTTTTTCGTTTTTGGTTTAACCGATCTTGGTTTCATGAATAGATAGATCAAAACAAGTTTACATGGTTTAATGTATATTAGATTTGTTCTATACACATGCATGCTTCAACTTTCTAGACAAACTTACTTTAATATACCTATTTCATGTGTTTTAGGTTTTGTGTTTTAACAAAACTTATTTTTGAAATTAAAGACAAAAACTATGATATGTATATGTTTCATGTATATTGGATTTCTATCCATATGCATCATGCTTCAAAATGTTTAAATATCATGTTTTGTATTTAGATGAGTTTTGGACAAAATGTATTTCTATTCAAAATCCAAGTTTTAGAAAATACAGTTTTTGTTTTTTAGAAAATATTGTAAGATATAAAAATAGTTTTAATTGCTTGATATTTGAGTCAAAACTTTTATCATATGTTTATATATCAATTCAAATTGTCAAAACTATTTTGTGGATTTTTAGAGATTTAATGGGAATTTTTAGGATTAAAAATTACATGTTTTTGCTGACCAGAACAGCCTCTGCCAGGCTAGGTCGGTCGACCCTAACGGTCGACCGTACCAAGTAGCCAGCCGACCGTTAGGGTCGACCGACGTGCACGGATATGTGCACGCTGGCTGCCTATTGGGCCGGCCGACCGTTCGGGTCGACCGACTGCATGCAGGCTAGTCTCTATTTGTTTGGGTCGACCGGTAGCTGGCAACGGGCAGAATTTGACCGTTGGACGGTCGACCGGCAGGTCATTTCTGGCAGTTTCTGCTGCCAACGGCTATATTTTTCTGGGGGCTATAAATACCCCATTGGAAAGAGTTTTTCTCAAAGATTTTTTTGTGCGAATTTTTCCTTACTCTCTGGTGTTTTCACAGCAATCAAAAGAAGTTTTGGATTCAAATTGAACAATCTATTTGGTGTTTTTGCTAGGGTTTGGAAAATCAAAGAAAAGGGTTTTTGGGAAAGAGTTTTGATTCATTTTCTATATCTTGATTTCAGTTTTTCCCAAGGATTTTTCTTTGTGATTTTGATTTCCATTCCATTGTTTTCTCCACACTTGAGCTAAAATCTACTATCTCTTCTATAGGATCTTTGTGTGGGAGAAAGAAATTGTTTGTGGTTGTTGTTTAGACCACCAAATTGTAAACCCAATCTTTGCTTTGTGCCTTGCCCTCATTGTGTTGAGGAAGTTGTGCACTTGGGTTGTATCCCTCAAGTTGTGAGGTGATCCTTGTTTGCTTTGTGCTAATCCCTCAAGTTGTGAGGTGATAGATTGTTGGTTTGGAGTTTGCCTCAAGGAGGAGGTTGTGATTGTAAAGAGAGGAGTTGGGTACTCCTTGTGAGAGTTCTTTGTGGACTAGCTAGTGGATTAGAAATCCTTCGTGTGTCGAAGGCGGGGATGTAGAGCTGGGTGCTCGAACCTCGAAACATATCTTGTTGTTTGCGCTTGATCCATTGACTCTCTCTATCTCTCTCTTTACTTTGTGCCTTGCAACTATTCATATTGTGCATTCATAACTGCTTGGCTTGGTTGTGTGTGCATCACTTGTTGATTGCACTTGAGTGTATTGCATTAAGTTTTTAAATTCCGCATTGAGTTCATAGATTAGCTATATCACCTATTCACCCCCCCTCTAGGTGATTTTCAAAGCTCCCCCCACACACGTGTACCGCATAAAGAAGAGTTGTCAAGCTCCTCAATATTAGATACACTCAACATGAATCTATATGTAGAAGAGATGTTAAGCTCTCCTTGCATATAGGCAATACAAATCAAAAATGTTTTGATTTTTAATTATTCAAACAAAAATTTGAATTTTTCTCAATAAAACAAATTTTGAGATATCTTAGTAAAAAAAATTTTAAGGTACCACTTGTAATCAAATTTTAAGATACCAATTGTAAAAAAAAATCATGTTGATACCAATTGAAAAAAAACATTACAAATTTTGAATTTTCAAATAGGCAATACATATTGATACCAATTGTACATTTATAACAAATTTGAAATAGAAACATATTGATATCAATTGAAAAGCCATGCATAAGCTTTATTAAAATGTCAATTGAGATACCAATTGAAAATAAAGTTTTAACTTAAGCTTAGCATAAACTTTGTGCTTTAAATATGTAAACCAATTGTAAAGCAAGTACAAGAAAATCATATATATGTATGAGAAATGATAATATCAATAGAAATTGATATAAGTTGAAATTATGAATCATACATATGTAGGAAACAAAATATGAGTATATACAAAATTATCAATTTAGATACCAATTGAAGAGATCCAATGATACCAATTGAAAATAACAATATAAATCAAGTATATGACTCATAACCTACCACCCTTTATATGCACAAGGTAAAGGATTTTCCAATAAAGCTTACAAGGCATACTCGCCCAGCCATCCGCCCATTGATGGTGTAGGAAGGGATTTTCGAAAATAGGGTTTGAAAACATTTTATGGCGAAAATCACTACCCAATTGAAGAATAATAACTAGTTAAAAATAATTTTTGAAACACTAGTAAAGATGTTTCAAAAACATGAAATCAAAACATATATATTTCATGAGTCATACCAAATACACAAAAATTCAAGCACTCATAATCCATAAAGCTCAAAAATAATCATGAAACAAAGTCATGAATAAACAAATAAAGTGTGAGTGTTCAAAAGTCATGTAATTAGTATTTTCCATAAAAATAGTCAATAAAGCTCAAAAAATGATCATTTTATAAAACAAATCATGAAAATTCATTTTTTCAATTAAAAAACAAACTTCAAGGTATATGTATGATTTATTCAAAGCTAACAATATGCATACATATCCCAAATATAAAAGAGTCTATTAAAAGTATTTGTATGAAGGTAAGAGAGTCACGGGTATACAAGTATATTTATTAGATTTGAATTTAAAAATACATATACATGAAGTAAAACATGAAAGTAGGCAAAACAAGTATAAATGAAAGAATCATCAAAACTAGTCTATACATGTGCATATAGTGGTTACAAATGAGCATGAAGAGCAAATATATGTGAATCAATTTGTTCTCACTATTTGTACATGTATAAATACAAGTTTTGATAAAAATACATTTAAACTAGTATTTACCACATGAAGCACAAAACACATAAAAACATGAACATGCTATATGATATCATAAATGAATAAGCATGTAAATAAATTAGGAGTTTAGAAATAGTTACCGACTAAGGAACTATGTTCCAAAACTCCAAACATGGTGGTAGTCCCACCAAACCTCCTTGATAGCGGTGCATCAATTATATGTCCTTCAAGTCCATGCAACCACCATCAAGGCACCATTCCTCTCACGTTTTGTGAGAGCCCTTACCTACATCAAAAATCAAAGGTGGGGATTTTGGTACCCATTTTCTTTTGGGTCCTTGGGGGTTAGTCTTGTAAGGAACCCAAACATTTTTTATGATTAGTAAAATTTAAATGATGTATCCTATCATAACAAAACTTTGCTAAATGGCTTTTGCGGCCACAATGTGTACACTTGTACACCTTAAGATGCTTATGTGTGTGAGTGTGATCATGACGTGCAACATAAGCATATGCATGATGATGATGTGCATGAATGTGTGGAGTTTGTTTCTTTGAAAACAAAGACTCCAACCTAGAATGATTAAATGCACATTTGCTCAAAGTTGAGCTCAAACAATCCATTTTATTTTTCAAAAATTTAACTTTATTTTGATCAATAGTGGTAGTGGCATGTAAAGCATGATCAATAGTCTTATTCTTTTTAGAAACAATAACCTTTTCTTTTTCAAACATTTTTCTTTTTAAAGAGTTATTTTCTTGCAAAGCAATTTCTTTTTGTTTTTCCACCAAGATAATTTCATTTTTCAAGAACATATTTCCTTCACATAAATCATTCAATTTAGACATTAAGGACATATTTTCATTTTTCAAATTTTCATTTTCTATTTCAATGCATGCCATTTTATTTTTGAAAGAATCATTTTCTTTTAACATGCAATCAAAATTCTTTTTCAAAATTTTATTATCTTTTCTAAGCATGTCATATTTCTCAAGTAATTGTTGGCAAAATGAAGTGAGCTCATCATTTGACATGTTATCATCTTCTACCTCGGATTCGGTAGTTACCTCAAGGGGGTTATTCCCTTGGACCATATAGCACATGTTGGAGGTGTCGCTTCCAACATCCGAATCGCTCCCGGTATAATATAGATCCTTTTCGCCAAGGGAGGTGATGATGTTCCAAGCTACAAAAGCCGAATCAACATTAGAAACCCTAGATAAATATTCATCATTTAGGGTACTCTTCAAAGCATGTAGGGTTTTACATTAGCCTCAATATTTTTGCCATCTAAACAATAAGAATCTCTAGTAGTGACAAAATAAACATGAATGCCTAGGGCCTTGAGGAATAAAGACATCTTAACCTTCCAAGTTTGGATGTTAAGAATGTCAAAGGTGGGTGGTGACATGAAGTCCATAGTGTGTGCACAAAAATAGTGATTAGCCTAAAAAGAGGATCTTTAACTCTAGGTTGTAAGACCCAAATCAAGAGCACTTGGCTCTGATACCAATTGAAATCACCTAGAGGGGGGGTGAATAGGTGATGGCTAATTTAATGGTCACTTAATGACAAATAATGCGGAATTAAAAACTATTATGACCTAAACAAACTTATTACACTAAACACCACGTATAACACAAGAGTGTAGCCGAATTCCCCGTGAAGGGCTCTGGACTAACTCCTCAAGATTCCCCTAGATATGGGTTGAGGTGCCGCGTTGGCTCTCTTGGTTGAATACAAGTGTTAGCAAACAATCCCCAAGCATATACAATTTAAGCACACAATATATCATGCATATAAGGATAAACATAATAAAGGAATGCAAGATATAAACTAGTAAGGGAGAGAGAGAGTGAGCAATCGCAAACACAAGGGATTTGTTTCGAGGTTCGAGCACACTTGCTCTACATCCCCGCCTTCGACGCACGAAGGATTTCAACTATGCTTGATCCCAATGGATCACTCCTTGGTGCCGCAACACCTACAATCCCTCAGACTCTCTAGTCCCGTACACACCGCAAGCTCACTAGCTCGCCGAGGCCGTACCTCAAACCAAGAGTTCACACACGAACTCTAAACCACCGCGAACACACTTGTCCGCCTCCTTAAAGAAACAAAGTAGAACTTTGGTGATCACAACTCTTGATCACCTAAAATCCTCTCACAACAAACTCTATAGGAAGATATAGCAATGGATAGCTCAAGTGTTGTGTGAGAAAACAAGGATGCAAATGGTGGAGGAAAACTCAAAGAATTCACTTCTAAACACTCTTGATAAAACTCCCTTTTTGATTGAAAGTATTAGCTCTCAATTTGTGGAGAAAAAAACCTCTTAATAGAGTAGGAAAAACTGGCTTAAAAACTTTCCAAAAATCTTGTGGAAAACAGCCCCCAAATGCCCCAATTTATAGAGTTAGAAAAACTAGCCGTTGGGGTCTGACAGAGCTGTCGGTCGACCGACCGGTCGACCGCCAATGGTCAGAAATTCGACCGTTGGGGCTTCGGTCGACCGGCCCGGTCGACCGAGCCTCTGGAACAGAGAGTAGATTCTCTGTCGGTCGACCGCTTGGTCGACCAGGGTTTTCCAGAGAGCAAAAGCTCTCTGGCGGTCGACCGGGGCGGTCGACCGGCCCTCCAGTGCACAAAGGCGTGCACGTCTGTGCACGTCGGTTGACCGACCCGGTCGACCGACTTCAACTTCGGTCGACCGTAGGTCGACCGGCTGAAGCCTGGAAGCAGAATACTAGGATTAAAAAGTTGATCGTTTTGGCATAAATAAAATCCCATAAAATACTGAAAAATCTACAAAAATAGTTTTTCAATATACTTTGATAAACAAACATGCTTGCACAAAATCAAGGCATGTTACAAAAGATTTGGACTATTTTTGTAAGTTGGAAATATTGGCTCAAATGAAAAACAGTATTTTCCAAAACTTGATTTTTCCAAACTTCTCCAAATACAAAAACAAGATATTTAAACTCATTTGAAGTATAGAGTGTATGGATATGATCCACTACACAAACATGGTGAAATATCTATGTTTTTTGACATTAAGCTCTAAACATGGTTTTGATTAAAACATATAAACTTGAATACCAAAAATTAAACATGTATTTTTCTAAAAGAAAATTCTTTATAAAAACAAACTAAAACAAGAGTGTGTGTGTGTGTGGTGTATATGATATACTTGAGCAATCCACCAACTATTCTATCCTTTACATTTTATCTAAAAATAAAATCTTCTAAAACAAACCTAGACACAAGTCTTCATCTTCTTGAAGTCTTCACTTGAAGCCTTCTTGACTTGGTCCAAACACCGTGCAAGCTCCAAAACTTAACTTCAAATCCTTTATTGAAGCTATGCACCTACTAAGATCTTGATCATAAATCTGTCACTAATTAAACACAAGATCATTAGTACAATAACTACATGAGTTGGTCATCATCAAAACTAGAGTGATGGGCCTTCGGGCCAACAGCCTGACTCAGTAGGAAGCTTGAGTATCAAATGCCATGGTGAAAGGTATTACCTGCATAATGGGGCATACTGCTCGAGTATTATTTGATCCTGGTGCCACACACTTTTTTGTTTTTGCTATATTTGCATCTAAATTAAACAAGAAACCTAAACCCTTGGAATTTCAACTAGTTATGTCAACTCCTATTGGTGCATAAATGATTGCTAGTAGGTGCTATAGGAGATGTGAAGTTGTGACAGGAGAAGTAAAAACATGCGTCTACGTAGTAAACTAGGGAGAATGAAATATAATGCCATTTTAGGAACGGATTGGTTGTGAACTCACCATGCCCTCATAGATTGTCACCAAAAGAGGGTAACTTTCAAAGTGAAAGGAATTCCAAAATTTACCTTTGAGGAGTAAAGAATGGGAAGAGGATACAGATCATATCGACTATTAAAACTACGAAACTGTTGAGATGAGGGTGCCAGGGATTTTTAGCAGCCATGATAAATAAGAAGGAAGCTGAATTAAAGTTAGAGAATATAGCAGTAGTGAAGGAATATCCCGATGTGTTTCTAGAAGAGTTACCAGGCTTATCCCTGGTCATAGAGATCAAATTCTCTATTGGTTTACTCCCAAGATCAGGCCCTATCTCTAAAGCTCCTTATAGAATGGCTCCAGCAGAAATGAAGGATTGAAGAATCAACTGCAAGAGCTATTGGATAGCAGGTTCATTCGACCTAGTGTGTCACCCTAGGGAGCCCCAGTGCTGTTTTCTAAGAAGAAGGGCAGGAGTATGAGATTATGCATCTATTATGGAGAGTTGAACAAAGTCACCATCAAGAATCGATATCCGCTCTCTAGAATTGATGATTTGTTTGATCAACTTCAGGGTGCGTGTTTTCTAAAATTGATCTAAGATTAGGATATCACCAATTGAAGATTAAACAAGATGATATACCTAAGACTACTTTCAGAACCAGATTGGGCATTTTTAATTTCTTATAATGTCATTTGGATTAACCAATGCTTTGACAATTTATGAACATGATGAATTGAATATTTCAACCATATCTTGATCAATTTGTGGTTGTATTCATTGATAATATATGATTGGTCACCTATATTGCATATATAATGTCACATTCCTATAATTATTGTCTAATAAATCATGTATTTAGTCTTAACTTTTTTAATAAAATGCAGGCCCATTACTCATGAAGGTGGAAGAAAATTGAACCTAAAAGCCCGCTTTAATTTTAATTTAAATCTTAATTAAAGAGAAGATAAATATTTAGGAGGATAAATACGATTCCAGCTAAAGATCAATGGAAATCAAGGAAGATAAAACCGGTTTGTTAACCGAAGGGTAGGATTAAAATTCTTTTCATTTTTAGGGTTTTAGGAGCATTATTAGATAGTTTTGAGAAGTTGTATTTCATTTTTACTTTTTAGTTTAGATCAGCAAAGAGAGAAGAGTGAAAATGAGTGTGTAATTCATCCTTGAAGTGACAATCAAAGGAGATTCAACTTGCTTATTCAACTCGACTCAATTCGGTATGTCTGTATTTTATTTTCATTCTCTTATTAGTTTTCTGTTTATCATGAGTAACTAAATCATCTTTTGGGCTCACTAATAATCTCTTCTGCCTCCTTACTCTTGATCGATTTTTATGAAAGCAACTTTTCTTGAATCATAATAATGTCTAAGTTAAACTTTGTTCTTGAAAGCACATGAGGATTTTCTCTTTTAAACTTGGACATTTAAAACACAAATATTTCTAAATTGTTTTTATTCCATACTTACTTCTTCGCTTGATGGTTTAACATTCTATTTTTAATATTGTGTTAAGAAATGCTTTAAGATTTAAATCAAAATCATCTTAGTTGTTTTACTTGAGCATTAAAAGAAACTAAAGATTTTTACCTATGATAAAAGTGTTGCACCAAAATGTTCTTGAGATAAGTAAGTAGTTGAGTAGAATATTAGTAAGCCCGGATCTTTTTCATAATTTAAATCACAACAAAATCACTCTCAAAGCATTTTCTAAAGATCATCTTCTCCAAATCTTATCCTAATTTTTCAGTTTTTCTTTGAATCACTTATTTTACTCTCCATTTTCTTTTCAACTAAAAAAAAATACCAACACTAATATTTGTTTTTAAAATAAAACATCAAAATGCTTTCTTCGCATTCCTCCTGTAGACACGACCTGTTAGCCCTAAGCTACACGATAATTCTCACTACATTTTTTTACAACTAATTTTTGATGACGTTGCCGGGGAGGGAACAGTGTAATTATTTTTTAACAAATTTGGTATTTTATTTCAGGGCCATAAAGAAATCAAATTTAGCATTCAAGCATTGTAGGAGAAGACTTACTATTCTGTTCCTCTACTCTAGAAAGTAGGAATCAGAATTCCAAGAAATTACAGCGCAAAAGTTAAAAACATTTTGGACTACTAAAATTTTTTTTTGCAGGACATATTGCTTTGCAAAAATACAGTTTTTTGTTATATTATTTCTGCTATATCTGATATTCACAAACCCTATTTTTAATCCAATAATAATCTAATTGGTTGTTAATTGCTAAAAAAAAGTTTAGACTTGCATTCTACGCATTTGTCTAAATTATGTTTCTTTTACAACTACTGTTGAAGAGAGATAGAGACAAGGTATGTTTGCATAGCATCTAGCATAGGAACATTCTTTGGTGATTTAATTGCTTTTTGATTGTTACTATTGCTTTATACTTGCACACTTGCATAATCTATTTTAAGGGTAAAACCCAAAACAAGATAATGTGGGAAAGTCATTACCCTTTCTTATCCCGCAAACCATCTCCAAGCACACACACCAACCTAAGACTAATTTAAATTTGATAGACGTTGGCCATAAGGGCATCTCGAACTTATTAGGAGATTATCCTAAGGGGGAAAGTGTTGAAATTTGACTCCTGCCAAATCGGTGTCAAAGGACAGGGATTGAGGGGCGAAACCCCAAAGGCTGGTGGTTTGGCTTAATTAGGCCCGTCGCTTTTACGCGGATACCTCTCACAAATCTTGCCCTGACCTGACTGATTAGCTTGTGGTCAGAGTCTACATTATACCTCCTGAGGACAATCAACCAGTTAGGAGTTGTCTAGGTCAAGGTTTACATTAGACTAGGTTTGGTTGCTTTCTCTTTTTCTTGTTGACTATTAGTGAACTTGTATGTGGGTGTTTTTGTATATGCAATCATGGTCGAGAGACCCAAACACATCTAAGTTAACTCGAAATACAGCATCACCCAAGCAAGAATCCAAACCAGATCCGGTTATGACTCAACTGATATCTTTGCAGGATAGGTTATATCCTGTTAGAACCGCACTTTCATCTTGCATCCAACTTTCATCGGTTGGTGAACACAACTTTGAGCTCAAGCCTCATTTCATCAACACACTCCCTAAGTTTCATAGCTTAGAGTCCGAAATGCGTATTTCTTCATAAGAGAATTTGAGAAAGTATGCTTAATAATAAAAATCCCACACCTTGTGTTGGCCCATGGTTACAATCACCCGATTTTATGGTTTTGATGATAACAAAATATATGTGGTTATTTAGTACTAATCAAGTTCAAGTGTTTAAGTTTTCAGGGTTTTAAGAATTCAAGGAGTTTCTTCCTTTAATGGAAGGTGCTGAAGACTCAAGAAAATTCTAATTCGGGATTAAAGCTCAAAGCACCCAAACGTCGCTAAAGGAGAAGTCTGGCTGAAGATCTTGTAGTCACCTAGAGTCTTGTAAGATATTAGTTTGTTAAAGTGTAGAATATAGTTGTGATGCTCAAAAAGTTACACACACAAAATACATGATTTCAAAAAATACAAGTTATGATAGTATTGATATTTTGCATGTTTGGTTTTGATACATGTCTCATAATTTTTTCAAAATTTTATAACAATTTTAGAACATGTATTTTCATCACTAGTACATTTCTACATTACCCATAAACTAATACAAAATATTTTGAAAAATGTTTGAAACTCAAAATATATCAAGAATACTATTTCAGGTTAGAATGGTCGACCGATGCCAATTTCAGGCCAAAACGGTTGACCGCCCGGTCGGTCGGGCCTTTGGCCTTGGGGCGTGCATCGACCAGCCCTGGTCGACCGACAGCCTGCCAGATGGTTATAACGGCTAGTTTTTTATCTGTTTTATTTTTAGTAGATTTCAGCAGGCATTTTTGGTTTCCAAATGTCTAAACACACCCCAAATGACCTGGTATGATTTACAAATAATATTTATTCATTGCCTATATATATGGGTCATTGGTTTTGATTTTTATACAAGAAATTTACACAAGTTTACAAGTTTTTCAAGTTTATTCATAAGAGAAAAGTTTTTCTAACTTCCAATCTTCAAGTTTTTTATTTCCAAAGCTATTTTCAGATATTTTTAAAGCTCTTCACATCTTTTTAACTGAATTTATTCTCTTACTTAACTTCTTGAGCTACACTTCATATCCTACTTTATAGAAAGTTATAAGAGAGAGTGTTTGTGATCTTATTGGATCACCAAGAGCTTTGTAACCTCAATTGACTTTGTACTACCTCTTGTGTAGAGGGTTGAGTTGGTGGAATTGTGTACTCCGATCTTGTGTAGACCAAGTTGTAATCTCTTTGTGAAATATCTCTTAGAAGATAGTGAAATCTTTCATAGTAGTGAAGGCGAGAGACGTAGAGCGGTGGCTCGAACCTCGGAACAAATTTCTTGTGTTTGTGATTGCTTGTATCTTGCTCTCTTTTACTTTTTATATTTCATACTTGTGTAGTTGTTTATCATGCTTAATTCTATTGTTTGCATTTCATTCATCACTTTCCATCGGTCTATACTCATCTCAACAAGGAGGCAATTGAGCACCTCAACTCATTATCTAGATGAATCAAAGAGGAGAAGTTCTAGAGCTCTTCACAGGGAATTCGACTTCAATTCTTATTTTGAGTGACCGTTTGCATATTTCATCATAAATAGTTTTAAAATAGCGTTTGATTAGTAAAACACCTATTCGCCCCTCCTATAGGTGTATTTCAATTGGTATAAGAGCCTTGGTCTCTAGTTTTTAGCTTAACAACCTTAGAGAGATCCTAATGCTAATCACTTCTTTCAAAATTTCATCTTCATCCACTTTAGTAAAAATGGCCAAAGGTATTAAGTCCCCTCTCAAGTTTGATGGCCTTAACTTTCCTATATGGAAGGTTAAGATGACCGTATTTTTGTAATTCTTAGGAAGCTGGGTTGCAAAAGCAGTAAATAAACTCTTTAATGCACCCATTGGTGATGAGGACACTTGGTCCGACATTACTACTAAGGAGTTTGATGCAAATTCTAAGGCACACTGTGCCTTACTTCGAACTTTGAATGATGACGATATTGCTAAGGTCATCCATTGCAAATTCGCCTGCGAGATTTGGACACACCTAGTAGTCACACACGAGGGAACATCACAAGTCAAGAGAGCAAAAATTGGTCTCATGCGTTCTCAATATGAAAATTTCACCATGTATGATAATGACACTATTGATGACATGGTAACAAGATTTACTAAAATAACTAAAGGTCTTTCTTTTTAGGTGATGCCATTGACAATGATCAAAAAGTTAGGAAGGTCATTCGGGTTCTTCCACCCTCATGGGAAGTCAAGACTACTACATTGAAGAAGCTAAATGACAAAGAAAAGATGAAGCTCATCGATCTTATAGGAAACCTTAAGACCTATGAAATGGAGAGGAAGACACGTGAAGAGATGACACCACAAAAGAAGGAGATGATCGCTTTCAAATCTACTCCCAATGATGATGAAGAAGAAGAGGATGATGAAGAATTCTCCCTCCTAGTGAAAAATGTTAAGAGGATGTACAACAAGGCCAAGTTAAACAATAGAGAAGATGGCAAGGAAAAGAAGATAAAGGTCATATACTTCAATTGCCGGAAGCCGGGTCACATGATTGTGGATTGTCCGGAGACCAAAAGTAAAGCTACAACCTCCAAGAAGCCCTACAAAAAGAAGGCTCTCAAGACTACGTGGGACTCGGAGAGTGAAACCGATGAAGAAGTGGATACGGCACACGTGTGCTTTATGGCTAATGATAACACCTAAGGTAATACCCGAAGCCTCACTTGATGATTGTGAATTAACAAAGGATGAATTGAGTGAGACTTTTGAAGAGTTTTCTAACAACTATAATTTTTTTAAAAAGAAGTATTTAAAAATAAAAAATGAAAATGAAACTCTTCAAAATAAAATTGTTATTCTCTCTAAAGAAAAGATGATTTATCTTTCGCACTCATATCCACACAAAAAAGATTTTGATGCATGTAAAATTTCATGTAAAGCAAAATTTTTACGAATTGATAAAAATGAGATTTCTATTCTAAAAGATAAAATCAACTCTTTAGGAGATATGTTAAAGAAATGTGAGTTTGATAAAGGTAGGTTGGAGGTAATATTTCTTAAGAAACTTACTCTAAAGAAACATGTTCATACCACACATGCTTATCATACAACACATAGCCACACTCTTAAATCACAACATACACATACACATCATGCTAGACATGGTATACACACTAAACATGTTCACACCCCACACTCCCATCATGCTTTTATATATGGTAGAGTTTATTCATGCACTTATTTTGACCGAAAAGATGCTTAGCTAAATTTTACTTTGATAGAATAAATGCTTCAAATGATCACATTTGGGTTCAAAATGCTAATATTATAGGATCCAAGAAAATTTGGGTACCAAAATCAATCAATTCGTTACTTGATATAGGTACACACCAAGGCTCCAAGATGTAGGGAGCGGTGGTATCTTGATAGCGGTTGTTCAAGACATATGACTTGAGATACCAATAATTTTGCAACTCTATTTAGGTACCATGAAGGCGGCACCGTCACCTTCGGAGATGATTCCAAAGAAAAAATTATCGATATAGGTAACATTAAAATTGGCTCATCTCCCTTAATTAAAAATGTGTTAGTTGATGGTCTCAAGCATAACCTCTTGGGTATTAGTCAACTTTGTGATAGAAGTTTTTAAAGTGATTTTTTTGATGATTTAACTTGCAATATTTTAGATAGATAAATAAATACATGTGTGCTTTTTGATTTTCGTGAAAATAATGTATACATGATTGATATGTCAAATTTACAATGCAATGTTACATGTTTAAATACCTTTAATGAAAATTCTTGGTTATGACATAGTAGACTAGGCAATATTTCGTTTGACCATCTATCTAAAATTAACAAAAAGAAAGTAGTGAAAGATATTTTTTTTTTGAAATTTGAAACGGACCGCATTTGCGATGAGTGCTAACTTGAAAAACAAACCAAGTCTTCTTTCAAAACTATCAAGGATATCATGACATCAAGACTTTTGGAGTTAATTCACATAGATTTGTTTGGTCCAACTAAAATCAAAAGTCTAAGTGAAAATCATTTTGTCTTTATTTTGGTTGACGATATTTCTCGTTTCACATGAGTTTTCTTTTTAGAATACAAAGATTAAGCTTTTTCACATTTTCAAGTGTTTAGAAAAAGAGTTGAAAAAGAAAAAAATTTCAATTTTACGTATAAGAAATGATAGAGGTGGTGAATTTATTAACCATTTTTTCATCACTTATTGCGAAGAATATGGAATCAAACATGAACTATCATGTCCTAGAACTCCACAACAAAATGGAGTCGTTGAAAGAAAGAATCGTACTTTTCAAAAAATGGGTAGGATAATGATAAATGAATACGAACTCCCTCAATATTTATGGGCCGAGGCCGTAAACATATCATGTTACATCTCAAATAGAATTTATTTTTTAAAAATACTTCTAAAACTTCATTTGAGATTTACTATTTGAGAAAACTTAATATTTCTTACTTTAAAGTTTTTGATTGTAAATGCTTTATTTTAAACACTAAAGTTAATTTAGAAAATTTTGATGCCAAATCTTATGAAGCCATATTTGTTGGGTATTCAAATACTAGTATGGCTTATAGAGTTTTCAATAGATCTACTTTAATTATTGAAGAATCTATACATGTCAAGTTTGAGAAATCTAATGCTTTTGTGAAGAATATTGTAGAGATTAATTCCCTAGGTGAAGACATGGAGAAGATTACCTTGAATGACTCACTTATAGAAGAAGAAAAGCCAAAAATTGATGTACAAGGTGAAGTTCAAGAGGTTGAAGTGGAGCCAACAGAACAACTTCCAAAGGATTGGAGATTTGCTTCAAATCATCCCAAGGACCTTGTCATAGGTGATGTAGGGGTAACTACTCGATCCAAACTCCATAATTGATATGGGCATTTTGCTTTTATTTCATATATTGAGCCCAAAAACATCCTCGAAGCTGAGGTCGATTCGTATTGGTTGCTAGCAATGTAAGAAGAGCTCAATCAATTTGAGCGCAATCAAGTTTGGCATCTTATTTCTAGACCCCATGATAGACCATCTAATGATACTTAATGGATTTTTAGGAATAAGTTGGATGAGCCGGGTAATATTTTAGAAATAAAACTAGGTTAATGGCCTAAGGTTACACTCAAATCGAAGGTATTAATTTTGAGGAAACCTTTGCACCTGTAGCACGGCTTGAAGTCATACGGATGACACTTGCCTTTGCCTCTTTTAAAGATTTCAATTTTTTCAAATGGATGTCAAAAGTGCGTTTTTAAATGATTTTATAGAAGAGAAAGTGTATGTTGAATAACCCCCCGAGTTTGTTGATCCTACACATCCGGATTTTTTTTACAAACTTGAAAAAGCTTTATATGATTTAAAACAAGCTCTGAGAGATTGGCATGAAAGGCTTTCAACTTTTCTAATTTCAAATGATTTAGTTAAATGTAAAGTTGATACCATTTTGTTTACAAAACATGTAGATATTGATATCCTAATTGTTCAAATTTATGGTGATAACATTATTTTTGGATCCACTGATGAAAAGCTTTGTTAATAATTTGAATTATGCATGAAGAATGAGTTTGAGATGTCTATGATGGGAGATCTAAACTACTTCCTTGGACTCTAAATCAAGCAAAGGAGTGATGAAATTTTCATCAATCAAGCCAAGTACATAAGAGAACTCATCAAGAGATTTGGGCTTGAAGATGTAAAGCTAAGCAAGACTCCCATGGCCCTACAATAAAGCTTGATAAGGATGAACAAGGTATAAATGCAGACATTAAACTTTATGAAGCATGATTGATAGTTTACTTTATTTGACGGCTAGTAGGCCAGATATTATGTTTAATGTGTGTCTATGTGCTACATTTCAATCTTGTCCTAAAGAGTCTTTACAGTAAAACGCATTATTAGATATCTTAAGGGCACTATTGGAATGGGCTTGTGGTATCCAAAAATCAGACAATTTTTCATGACGAGTTATTTGGATGCAGACTATGTCGGTTGTAGAGTGGATAGGAAGATCACTAGTGGTACTTGTCAATTTCTAGAAAATTGTCTTATTCGTGGTCTTTCAAGAAACAAAATTCCGTAGCCCTCTCAACCGCCGAGGCGAAGTATGTTGCGGCCGGGGCTTGTTGTGCACAAGTCCTTTGGATGAAACATACTCTCCTTGACTATGATTTGCATTATGACCATGTTAAAATATTTTGTGATAATACTAGCACCATTCATATGGCCAAAAATGCAAATCAAAATAGTAAGACCAAGCACATAGATATTCGATATCATTTTCTTAGAAATCACTATGAGAAAGGCGATATTAAAATTGACTATGTTTCTACTGATTTTCAACTTGCGGACATTTTTACTAAACCACTATAATATAATATATTTTCATTCATTTGTGGTGAGTTAAATGTTTGTATTCTAGATTCATAAGTTTTGAAAATTTTCAAAATTTTTTTATATGTATTTTTCAAATTAATATCTCTTTTATGTTGATGTCTTTACCCTTTTTGATGCATGACAAAAAAGGGGAGAGATATTTGAGTTATTAAGTTATTTTGGTATTCTATATCCATTCTCTTTACCATGCTTATATATTATTTTTGGAGGAAGGAGGATTAGAAGAATGGTAAGCTATACATGCATATTATTCTATATTGGTATCACCTTTATATATGCATATATGTGTGACTTGCTCATATTATCAAATCTATTAAAAGTCATAATATTTTCTAGTACTTGATAGATAGCATAATTTGAGAGAGAGCTTTTTCAAGCTCTTTCCTATTTTTTATTTTAAATAACTCATATGTTTTGTCATCATCAAAAAGGGGGAGATTATTGGCCCAAGGTTGCAATCACCCGGTTTATGATTTTGATGATAAGAAGACATAAGTGATTGTTTAGTACTAATCAAGTTCAAATGTTTAAGTAAATTTCAGGGTTTTAAGGATTCAGGGAGTTTTCTTCCTCTAATGGAAGGTGTTGAAAACTCAAGAAGATTTAAATACAGGATTAAAGATCAAAGCACTCAAACGTCCCTAAAGGAGAAGCCCGGTTGAAGATTTTATAGTCACCTAGAGCCTTATAAGATATTAGTTTGTTAAAGTATAGAAAATAGTTGTGATGCTCAAGAAGTTACACATACAAAATACACGATTTCGCAAAATGTAAGTTTTGATAATATTGGTATTTTGCATGTTTGGTTTCGATACATGTCTCATAATTTTTTCAAAATTTTATAATAAGTTAAGAACATGTATTTTATCACCTATACATTGCTACATTACCCATAAACAATACAAAATATTTTGAAAAATATTTGAAACTCAAATATATCAAGAAAACTGTTTCAGACCAGAACGATCGAATGGACGGTCAACCGGTGCCAATTTGAGGCCAAAACGGTCCACCGCCTGGTCGACCGGGTCTTTGGCCTTGGGGCGTGCACGTTGCCGGTCGACCGCTAACCCTTGCAGTCAGCCGATCGATCGATCGACTGAGAGACCCTAACTCTCGGTTAGGGTCGGTCGACCGACCCGGTCGACCGACATTTTGATTTTTCCTTCTTAAACGGCCGAGCGGTCGACCTGCCGGTCGACTGGAGCAACAACTCTTTTATGGATGAGCTGTCGATCGACCGGCTGCCTGCCAGATGGGTATAACGGCTAGTTTTTGAATCTATTTTGTTTTTAGTGGATTCCAACGGGCATTTTTAGTTTCAAGTGTCTAAACACACCCCAAATGACCTGGTATGATTTACAAATAATATTTATTCATTGCCTATATATATAGGTCATTGGTTTTGATTTTTATACAAGAAGTTTACACAAGTTTACAAGTTTTTCAAGTTTGTTCAAAAGAGAAAAGTTTTTCTAGCTTCCAATCTTCAAGCTATTTTCAGTTATTTTTAAAGCTTTTCGCATCTTTCTAACTGAATTTATTCTCTCACTTAACTTCTTGAGCTACACTTTATATCCTACTCTATAGACAGTTATAAGAGAGAGTGTTTGTGATCTTGTTGGATCACCAAGAGCTTTGTAATCTCAATTGACTTTGTGCTACCTCTTGTGTAGAGAATTGAGTTGGTGGAGTTTTGTACTCCGGTCTTATGTAGACCAAGTTGTAATCCCTTTGTAAAAGATCTCTTAGAGGATAGTGAAATCCTTATAGTGGTGAAGGCAGGGACGTAGAGCGGTGGCTCGAACCTCGGAACAAATCCCTTATGTTAGCGATTGCTTGTGTCTTACTCTCTATTGCTTTTTATATTTCATACTTGTGTAGTTATTTATCATGCTTAATTCCCTTGCTTGTATTTCATTCATCAATTTTCATCAGTTTATACTCATCTCAATAAGGAGGCAATTGGGCACCTCAACTCATTATCTAAAGGAATCAAAGAGGAGAACTTCTAGAGCGCTCCAGGGGGAATTCGGCTTCAATTCTTGTTTTGAATATCATTTGCATATTTCATCATAAATAGTTTTAAAATAGCATTTGATTAGCAAAATACCTATTCACTCCCCTCTTGGTGTATTTTACCTTGTAGATGATGCTATTAGGTTAAGATTTGTCCCATTTGCTCTTAAGGACTTAGCCAAGAAATAGCTTTATAGCTTAGCGGTCGGCTCTATCACATCATGGGATAGTTTCATCTTCTTGAAGAAATTCTATCTAATTCATAAGACAGCTCTCATTAGGAAGAACATCATGAAGTTGAAGTAAGAACCTAGTGAACTATTTTGGAGGTACTTTGAATACTTTAAGAGGAGAGGAGGTTGATTGCTGTTTCGACCACAGTCAAGAAGACGAATTTTGTGTATCTTCAATATTTTAAGAAGTGAATGCAACCTTTCGCTGAGCAAGAGAGACTTTTTTGTACTCCTTTATTGTAACACTCAATCTTATTGGAAAAGAGAGTGTTTTATATCACTTTTATATTTTTGAATAAAAGTGACACTTTTCTGCCTTCGTATTTCCCTTGACTTTCTTTTTACATTGAAAATCAGACAAGTGATTACCTTTGATTTGCTAAAGGTGTGATATTTAACTTAGCAACTCAAAGTAGAAAAAATCCATTTAAGAAATTTTAAGGTTACCGTCAGAGGTGTGATGTTAACTGGACATGAGTGAAATAGTTTCTGTGGACTTGTCATTCTATGGATGAGAATGACAAGTGAAGTTTTTACTCCGCAGGAGATTATGATTAAGTCTATCATTAGAGGTTTAGTATTAACGTAATTAAAACTTAGTTGGAGATTAGTGAGAACACTTTTAAAGGTGTGATATCAATTTAACAGTGGTTTTAAGTGGACATGTCATTCTATTGACGAGAATAATAAGTAAGACTAGACCCGTCGGGGATCTGAGTATTTCTTTCCGTCAGAGATATGATATTAACTTAACGAATTAGATTGAATCTTATTAGAGCTGTGATATTAACTTGATAAGGATGTGAGTTAGAGGTATAATGTTAACTTAGCTCCATAGGAATTTCAGTTTCGTTTGGGAAAACTGAAGATACCACTGTCATAGGTGTAGTGTTGAACTTAACAGTGGAGGTAATGCTAGAGGTGTAATTTTGAACTTAGCATTAGTCATCTCGACTTCGATACGGAAGTTCGAGGGAAAGTCATTATCATGTGTATTGTTGAACTTAACAATGAAATGGATGCTAGAAGTGTGATGTTAAACTTAACATCGCTCATCTCAGCTTCGATATAGAAGCCTGAGAAAAGTGACTGTCAGAGATTTAATATCGAACTTGCCAGCAACTTGATCACTGTTAGAGATGTGATATTAAACTTAACAGTAATCTATCAGAGGTGTAATATTAACATGACAAGAGTTGATTTGCGATATGAGTAATTTTAAGGACTTGCCATTCTATTGAGGAGAATTGGCATGTGGAGTTTGGATTGCCAGAGGTGTAGTGTTAACTTGGCAATTTTAAAGACTTGTGACTCCATGTAAGAGAGTCATTAAGTAAAAGTTCGCACTCACTGAGAAGTATTGAAACTTTTCACTGTTAGAGGTGTGGTGTTAACATAACAGTGATTGAGTTTGTGGACCTACCACTCAATAGGAGGGAATTAGTAGGGGATTTTGGTGTGAGATAGAATGAATTGTCAGAGGTGTAATATTAACTTGACGAGCCCCATTGAGAATTAAGAAAAATGGCTTGCCAGAGGTTTACTATTAATGTGACAAGTCTGTGCTTATTTCGTTGAGAAAATAGACAAAGGTATTTTTTTTGTCCTACCATTCCGTGGAAGGAAATTGGTAAGGAATTTTGGTGAGAAGGAGGGACCAAGTCCCTTAGGATTCTTAGTAGACCCTCAATTATCAACAGATTTGGTACGCCTTTACCAACTACCATTTGAGTTGGGCTAGCCATGCTATTTCCCTCAGCATGATGAGTTATCGAGAACTTATGTTGGACTTAAAAGCCAGCATTTTCCCTATCCTTAGCCTTCAGAGGTGTCAGATTTTGATAGATAAACTAGAAAAAAGTAACAAGGCTAAAAACCAAAGTTTCACACTTTGTCTTTTCTTCGATGTTTACATCATGATGTAACCAGTGTTTGGTCGGCTCGGCAACGATCGACCGTAATGTGATCCGTTGAAGGAAGAAGTTTTGCTTTGGCGCTCTCTAAACATCTTAGATCTAAAAAATTTAATCAGAGGTGTAATTTTAACCTGATAATGAGAAAAATTCTGTTAAGGATAGTACTTCTTCAAGAATCTATCGTTGATCGACATCATGAGCGTATCACCATCTAGGATTATGAGGCGATATGTTCCATTCGAGTAGACTGACTCTACCACAAATGGTCCTTCCCATTTGGGCTGAAATTTCTCTTTTGTCTTATGTGTCATCACCATGGGTCTTCTGATAGTTAAGACAAGGTTATCTTTCTTGAAAATCCGCTCTCCGACTTTCTTGTTGAAGGCTCTGAAATTTGGGCTTGATAAAACTCGATTTGTTGTTGAGCTTGCAGGCGTTTATCATCCAAAACTTCCAGCTCCTGAAGTCACAGTTGATGCTTCTCCTCATTTGTCATCTCTATTGTCAGGGAAACGCATAGAGATGGGATCTGGATTTCCAGTGAGAGTACCGCTTTACACCTGTATACCAAAGAGAATGGTGTAGCTTTTGTCAGGGTTTTTACTGTTGTGCGATAAGCCCATAAACATTCACCCAACTTATCGCCCAGTCGCGTTGGCTCTTCGAGACGAATTTCTTGAGAAGTTTTTCAATGGTCTTTTTGAAGGCTTCTGTAAGGTCGTTAGCGGCTGGATAGTATGCCGTTGAAGACACACTCTAGATCCTCAACTTGTTGCAGAATCTTTGGGATGCTTGGCTAACAAACTGAGGCCCATTATCATGGACAATCCATCGTGGCATGCCAAAGCGGTAGATCACGTGATGTTTAATGAACTTAATCACATCAGATGTCTTTACCTCCCTCAAGGGGATAACCTCTGCTAACTTGGAGAAGTAATCAATTATGGCTGAGATAAACCAATGTCCTTTGGATGAAGATGGGTTGATAGGACCAACCACGTCCATCCCCTACATCTCAAATGGCCAGGAAGAAGTTGTAGGACGAATATGTCCTTGTGCCTGATGAATGAAGTCACTATGGATCTGAAAGCGTGGCATCGCTTAGCGTAAGCGATGGTGTCAGGGAACATCTTTAGCTAATAATATCCAAGTCTTTGGAGTCGATCTTCAAGGTTTGGACCAGGTTGGTGAGCTCCACACATACTGTCATGAGCCTTTTTGAGTGCTTTCTAAGCCTCTTTATATGACAAGCAACGGAGGAGGATTCTATCACGCGATTGGTGATGCAGTGTTCTTGTGATCGCATTGTAGTAGAATTTAGAGGCTTTCCTTTTAATGGCACCGCCTCTTAAGGGTCATCAGACAGAATGCCGCATAATACGTAGTCAATGTACGGGAATTGCTAATCCCTTAGCTCTGGACCTGCCAAAGTTTCTAGAGTTTCTTTAACTTGAAGGTTCCCTGCTGGAATCTAATCATTTTCGAGGGCGAGTTTCAGAGTCATGGCTGTAGATGAGTACTTTCTCTGCCGCTCCGGTTGGAAGAGCTAAGGAAGCAGCGAGAGTTGCCAGTGCATCTGTATGCGCATTTTACTGACGAGGTACATGGTCGATGTAAAAATTTCTGAACCTCTCTGCTATATGGATAGTTGCGTTGTGATAGGGTACTAAGTCTTCATGTCTGACTTCGTACTCTCAGCGAACCTGGTTAACGATGAGCTTTGAATCACCGTATGCTTTAAGATTTTTAATATCAATCTCATTGGTGATTTGTATCCCGATCAAGAGAGCATTGTATTCCGCTACATTATTGGAACACGGCTCAGTTAATGAGAATGTACGTGGGATTATGTAGTTCTGTGGGAAGACAAGTACTACCCCCACTCATGCTACGATATTTCCTCTAGGACCAGTTCTTGATGCACTGTCGTAGAAGAGTTGCCATACCTGTTCTTCGAAAGACGTCTAGGTCAAGTAAACTTCAACGACCTCGTCTAGGAGATCTTCATAAAGTTTGATCATTCTTGAATCAGAATGCTTAGCCAAGAAGTTGCCACTACTTGTCCCTTCACAGCTTTTTGTAACATGAATTGCATCTCATTTTAGGAGAGCAATATGGACCATTTTTCCAATCGACCATTCAGTGATGATGGTTTCATCATAAGCAATCTTAAGGGGTTGAATTTTGATATGACGTGTATGGTTTGGCCCACCAAGTAGTGTCGCGTCTTCTGAACGGCGAATACCAACGCCAAGTATTCTTTTTTGATTAGGTTGACCAATGTTCAGCTCTGATCATTATTCTACTCAGGTAATAGAGTGCCTGCTCATGTTCCTGATCATTATTCTGGACTAGTAAAGCTCCTAGAGAATAATCCATAACTTGAACGTATATCAGAAAAGGTTTTCCTGACACCAGAGCTGTAAGGATAGGTGGATGCGTAAGGTACCGCTTGATTTCTTTGAACGCTTGTTGGCAAGCATCGTCCCAGATGAATGAAATACCCTTCTTCATCAACTTGGTGAAGGGTTGGCATCGTCCTGAGAGATTTGAGATAAACCTCTAGATATAGGCCAGTCGCCCTTGTAATCTTCTAAGCTCTCTAAGATTCCTTAGAGGTTGCATCTCCTGGACGGTGCGGATTTTCTCTGGGTCGAAGTGGATTTCTTTGTATGTTATGACAAGCCAAAGGAATTTCCCGCTGGCTACCCCCAGGAAGGATTTATCTTCAATTGATGCGCCCGCATGATATTGAATACTGTCTTCAGATCTGCTATGTCATCGCCTTTGGCACAGCTTTTCACTGCAATGTCGTCTATGTAACATTCCACTGTTTTGCGTATATGGATCGAGAAAAATTACATTCATAGCTCTCTGGTATGTTCCCCTGCATTCTTCAATCCAAAGGTATCACAGTATAGCGGTACACCCCTAATGGTGTCCTAAAGGATGTATGGTTCTCATCGTCATTGTATTCAGAGAGTCCGTCCATGAAGGACATCTATTCAAACCCACACGTGTTGTCGATCATGACATCCTTGATTGGAAGGGGTAACTCATCTTTAGGACAAGTCTCATTTAGATCACGAAAATCGATGCAAACTCAGATCTTTCCATTCTTCTTGGTGACGAGGATGATATTAGCCACCCAATCAGGGTGTTGTTCTTTACTGATGAAACCAGAGTCTACCAGCTTCTTGACTTCTGACTGGATCATTACCATTATCTTTGGGTGGAACCGTTGTTTCTATTACTTGACGGGCTTCACGTCTGAATTGATGTTGAGGTGATGCATAGCCACTTGAGGGTCGAGCCCAGGCATATCCTCCTAGTTCCAAGCAAAAACATCTATATACTCTCGCACAAGAGATATTAGATCTTCCTTCTTAGGAGGTGATCAGCTTTCACTTATAAAGATGAGTTTAGGATTAGCCTCATCTCTCAGATTAATCTGGATTATCTTATCCTTTGTAGGTGGTTCGCGTTGTTCAAAGCAAATATCCCAGAGAGTATTTAGGTGTTTGATCCAATGATCTGTATCTGACTGGATTATTTTTTCATTTTCATCTTTCAGGTGGCTTGTTGAAACCATGTTCACTGAAAGTTCTTTGAAGATGTTGCTGATACTAACATCTGACTCCCACGATGACGTGCCTGACGAGTGATTATGGTGTAATGACCCTTCAGACTCAGAGGCTGATGGGATTGGAGTTGACACATAACCCAACCCCCTGCGAGTTCGATGATAATAATCAGGGGCTTTCCCTTTTGGGACGTAAGTCGAAACAGTATTCTCCATCCTTTGCCGACGTTCAAGCCAGGACCACTTGTTAGGTTATACCCCATGTTCTCCATCATTCTGAATACATTTGACTCGTAATGAGAGAATTGAGGAAGTTCAGTCTCGCTTTTCGAGCCTTCCCAAGTCGTTGATTTGGACTCGACTCTTCCGAAAAGGATCAGTTTTTGACCTTTGCATCTTGCTGGAACCTCGAAGAAAGATCCTTGTGCATCACTGACGCTTTGATATACCATGAAAGATAATCTCACCGGTACATGCAATGATGTCAGGGCATTTATTGCTGACCAGGGGTCATCACCTACATCGATGCTAGTATCTGATGGTATGAAATTAGAAGCAAACACAGGAAAATAAATCAAATCTAACTCTTCATTAATATACCACTCGCCTACATCATTGGCGGTGTTATTGACATCGAGCTTATTAACGCTCATTACAAGTGAACTCAGCTCCCAAAGATATTCTTCTTCTGCCTCTGGCTTGACATCAGCTTTGTTACCAGAGTCTAGTTCCTCTGGTTAGGGATTCTCATCTGTCTCCAGAGAATCCTGGTACAGGAGGGAGTCTGTGAAGTAGTTATCTATCCCTTGAATGGATGCCTTTCGGTGATCAATGTTCAGAGTTTTTCATCTTTGTCAACATACTTCATGACTTGATGGAGAGTAGAGGGGATGATGGAGTTGCGATGAATCCATGGTCGTCCCAGCAGCAAATTATATGAAGTGTCAGCGTCGATAACATAGCACGTCACCTTAGATTCTAGGTCTCCAATCTGACATTTGAGTTTAATCTTTCTGATTGGGCGCGTACCATTGGCGTTGAAGCCGTAAATAGTAGTTTGAGTGGCATACAATCAGTGAGTGGGGATTCCCAAGTGCTGTATGACCCGATGCGACATGATGCTCAATTCGAATCCTGAACCCACATGAATGCGGCTCACTTCAGATGATTCAATATACCTTATGAAGTACAGGGGCCTATCATGTTTCCCTAACCTGCATGTCGTCTGGAGTGAAGGTTATGCAGGGGACATGTTGAGAGGCGTGGAGGCAGTTTTCTTCATCCTCCTCTGGTTTAGCCGGAATCCGGGCCATGAAAGCCTCAGCATCGGCTAAAGCTTCTCTCAGAGCTTTCCTTGTTGACTTGATAGTTTCAGGAGCTCATAAAGGGTGATCCTGGCCAGGATGTTGGCCAATTGAACCAAGACATCAAAGTGGTAAGGTCTTGATGATTCTCCTGCTTCATCTTTGGAGAGAGCTTGGCATACCGAAGCTCTTTTCGCTTCTCTACGGGTTGCTTCGTGGATTGCTTGGTTGGCTTTGGGGTGGGTTTAAGCAAATTTTGCCACCATTTCATTGTACTTCTTCAAGTACTGCTGACCCGAACGAGTCCCGACCACGAGTGGTGGATTCGGCTGTCAGCAAGAACGATTATCTCCTCCTCAGAATCAGTCTCCGCGGCGATATCAGTTTTCGCTTGCCGAGAGGAAGCATAAACCACATTGCAAGGCAAAACTTTTGCTTTGCCTCTGAACTTCCTGTTGGCAACAGTAGTCCACTGCTGGCTTTCCACGAGGTCAGGATGAACCCACATGATTTCTCCTTGAGGAGTCGGAACAAGTACGAGACCTTTCTCCCACTGGTGGTATGGATCTGTATTGACCACCTGAGTTCCTCTTTCGGGATAGGAAGTACTCCGGCCGACATTGGAGACTGTACCCCAAACTGAAGGAATGGCGTCATGTTAGCTGTCACTTTCTTCTGCTCCGGGTGGAGCTTGAGCACCTCTGTATAAATCAAAGCTTGGAGAATATCTTTGAAGATGTAACAACTTTTGGTAGGGTGCCCCAGCATCTTTTGGTATAAGCAGTAATTGAGGTTATCAGTCTTGCCCACCTCCTCAGGACGCCTAGCTTCAGGAAGCTTCAGTCTGTTGCTCTTGTGAGTAACTTGAACAACGAATCGACATGCTCATTTTTGAAGGAGTATTTCTTATTGACGCGCGGCTGACTTGAAGAGCTTAAAGGGAGATTTCATCTCTGTCACCAGTGTGTCCTTTCTTTTAGCTTGGAAAGATGCTTCTGGCGCGTGCCTTGTTGACTTTTTGGGTCTGAGCTTGTTTTCTTCTGCCTTAACCCTGGCGGTAATCTCTTCTGCCTGTTCACCTTGCTTGACTAACTGCTTTCAGGTACGGCTTTCAGCTACTCCTATCTGGGCTAGGAGTGAGGTTTGTAAATTGTGATGACATGCTTCCACCAGGGTGGCCTGGGTTATACCGCTAGGACATCAAAGAGCTATATTTCAAAATCTCTCCACAAACGCTTTAACTGGCTCTTCTTTCCGATACCTCATAGTCAGGAGAGTTGGCATGGTAATTCTTGAATCATCTTCAAAGAAACGGGTGAGGAAAAGCTTCTCTAGATTACCCCGGTTCTTGATGGAGCCTTCTTGGAGCTTCATGAACCATTCAAAAGCGATCCCCTTCAGGGTGCCAATGAACAAACTTGCCAGGATGGCATCATTTGACACTACATTCCCTGTCTGCGACTTGAAGTAGTATATGTGCTGGTTCGGCGTCCCCTTGCCGTCGAAGGTCTGTAGGGTCAGAGATTTGAACTTAGGAGGGTATGGGATAAGATCTCACTCAGCCGAGTATGGCCGGACCACTCCTGCTTTTGGATGCCTTTCCAATTAGCGAGGGCTTCAAGACATTATTCCAGTTTACTTATCCTTTAAGAATGAGTGCTGGTATTCTCTGAGTTGCCTTCCTCTTCAGATGGAAGCTTGGATGACTTAGAGTTAGAATGCTCCTCCTCCTCCTCAGTATGTGCAGAAGACGAGCTTTTCCCTTCCTTCCGTTTGCCTTTGAACTTCTTGGAAGGAGTCTTGCCCTTGGGCTTCTTGTTTTTATCCTCAAGCAATTGTGAAAGCATCTGCTTGAGACTATCGATGATTCTTGTTGAGCACGAATCATATCGAGTTTCTCCCTCTGGGCCTGGGCTTGCTGTTCAAAGCGCCTGGTTATCTCTTCAGGAGTGCTTGCCACATATGCAAAGGCTTCTTTCTCTACCGAAGAGTTCGAGGCCTGTGATTCTACAATGGAAGAGTGTGACTCACTTCTTCGACGCCTGGGCTAGGCACTATAGTCCATCGGGCTATTACGCCAGTTCGAGTGCGGGTATGCTAGTACACTCCTTCCAACTTGGTGTCAGACTTATTGGAGCTGACAATTGGCTGCTTCCCCTTAATTCTGCTTGGCGTAGTGTTTGGACCTACCATGTTCGCAGCAACTTTAAGGTACTCTGTATCAGAGAAGGTTCTCCTTGTGCAGGAGCAATGCCTTTTGGCAGAGCGGGAGATTGACGTAGACGATAACCAGTTGAACACCGACTGTTTGCTTACATGTGAGTTGCAGTGGCATTCAAAGAGCACCGCTGTGATGAGTTGTTCACAACACCATAGTAGAGTGATTTGATGAACACTCCTCTTCTTTATCAGGTAGTCCCTTAGATCCGTCAAAAGGGGATCGAAGAGACCAACCTCGACTCCCTAAGGATGAGGACTTTTCTGCTCCCTTCTGACCCTAGCCGTCGGAGAGCGAATGTTAATCTTGCATCGTACTCCGAGACGCAAGTCTCAGGGGCGCAGGGTTCAGAGACGCGGAGTTCACATTCTGTAAAATAGACACTGCTATCACGTTTTGGCTTTGAGACGCTGGTCTCGTGCCTCTGCTGATAAGAGACGCGGACCTCGCATTGTTGATTGTCGTGTCTGTATGGTGACACTTGAGAGATGCGGACTTCATGAGTCCCGTATTCTATAGTAGAGATGTGGGTCTCGTGTCTCTGAGAAGAGATGCGGACCTCGCGTTGCTGATCATCGCGTCTGTGAGGTAGGGTATCAGAAACGCGAACTTCTCCAGCTCTGCGTTTTGATATCCATACACAGACTTCACGCTCTGACACAGTTTAGAAGGGACACGAGCTTGAACTTCGCATCCTGTATCTATCAGACAAATGGCTTTTTCAGCTTTTCCATCTGTGGTCGATGTGCGCGACGCCTTTGTCGATGTTCAACATTCCGATTACGCTTCATAGGTTGTTGGGGATCCCTGGTAACCTGGAGTTGAGGAAGAGGAGGGGCGTGGCAAGATTGGCTTTCAATGACGATGGCCTCGCGGGTCTTGTGGGAGACGTTGACGTGGGCCACGTGTGTGATGCGGCCAGAAATAGCCCTATTTGCGCAGGCCATCTTTGGGAAAGTCTCCGAAGAGATTTGAGATCGGATCTCCAAGGAGACCCAGCGGTACTGCTGTGCCACCCTGGAGGATTTGGAGTCACAAGAGAGGAACTCCTCATACTTTGCCTAGTCGAATTTCACAATGAGTAATTCGATCATTTTTTCATAAAACTGACGTTACCTTGCGCCACAACTTACTCATCAGTAGAGAAAGTACTCCCAG
This sequence comes from Agave tequilana, assembly GCA_038442645.1. NCBI lineage: Eukaryota > Viridiplantae > Streptophyta > Magnoliopsida > Asparagales > Asparagaceae > Agave > Agave tequilana. Next base: position 43,056 of record JAVJIF010011356.1, read on the forward strand.
TAGAGTCGACATCTCTTGTACGGAGAGAAAAGTTGAAAGTGTATTGTAAATTTTCTTTGAATCAATGAAAAGTTACAACTCAAAATTTCAACTTTAAGAGAGAGAAGACAATCAAGCTCAAATCTTCTTTTTGTTTAAAACTGAGTTCTTTGTGTAGCGTTGGAAAGTGATTCTTATTTTTCGTTGACCGGGTGAACATCAAGCTCTTCTGAAAATATTCTCCTAGGATCACTGATGGAGTGGCACAGCTCCTATCCAATGAAATCTCAAAGACTTAGGCAAAAATTTGAACTCAGCAAGTTGGTAGAAGAGTTTTAACCCTTTATATGTATTTCTCAGCTGAAAATTCTAACCCCTCTTCAATAGCGAACTGAGCTATTGATAGGGGTTTCAGGGGTAAAACTGTCCTCTAAAAAACCCTCCATGATGGGGGTTAACTCCCCTCATTACGTGAGCAGTACTTGATAACTGAGATGTAGGGCTCCTCTCCAGTTAGAACGCGAGCTTGAGCTCTGCGTTTAGCCATTAAGGTGATGTTGGACGCGGGTCTTGAGCTTCACGTTTAGGCACTGCTGTGGTGTTGAAACGCGAGCCTCGAACTCTGTGTTTTCTCTTTGATGTGGTATTAGACGTGTCAAGCTTTGCGTTTGCGATGCGGGCTTCAAGCTTTGACGCGTGCCTCAAGCTTTGTGCCTAAACACTGAAGTGGTACTGAGACGCGGGCTTTGAGCTTTGCGTCTTGACATTGCAGTGGTGTTAAGACGCGGTCTTCGAGCCCTGCGTTTTACCTTTGCATGAGTGACTTTGATTAGCCTCGCGCCTGAAGCATGTACTCTTATCTGATGACTTGTCTTCAGTGATTTTTAGACAGTCTACATTGACAGGCTGTTGTAACTGCACAATCTTTATGTGTTGAATTTGTTGTAACAGTTGTGATTATTGGCGCTAGTTGGTGAGAAGTTATTGAGATTATATGCCATAGATTTGCCACTATCTATAACTGCCCGTACTGATAGGGGCGTTACATATTATAAACGTGGGGGGAAACACATTGCATTAGTATCGACAGAGATCTTGGACGATCTGTTGTTGGAGCTTTGTTTTTGGAGTTGGGGCCTTCAGGTCGGGAAAAACTTCAGAGTGGAAAGGTCGGAATGGTGGAAGGCGGCTCCGGGATGGAAGAGTCTTCGAGGCGGAGGATGACTTCGGGAAGGTCGAATGTGGTGGAGGATGACTTCGAAAAAGTTGGAGGTGGCGAAGGCTCTGGGTTGGACTCTAAGAGTTGTGGACTTCTTGGGGAAAGTTATTTACAGCTGGGATATGTGTTATCTTCCTGATGAGTGTCAGATTTTGACCACTGCAGATGCCCTCTGCTTCCCCACTTGTCAGAGTCTGCAAAAGAGAAGACGAAAAATCGAATATACTGGGGGTGTATGCTTTTCACCATGACGTTTGTGCGCGGAATCTCTTCGAATTACTGCATACCTTCTGGAATTAGTTGTTGGTTATGGTAACACTCGCCCCGGGTGGTACGGAGACGCCTACTACGATGTACATACGCAGGGCAGAAATACCCTCACATATGTATGCTAAGTATCAGTACAGAAAAGAATTAAAATACGAAAACACAGTAGTAATACATATTTTAACAAAAGGAGTACAAGTACACAGTTATCACAGAGTGTGATCTAATATTATATGGATATTACATCACAAAAGGCACAGGAGTAAGATTACAAGATATGAACAAATACGAAAGATGCTCACGAGCTGCAACAAGAAATCTCACGAGCTGCTATAAGAAATCTCACGAGCCGGTCAAGAGGAGGCAGGTAGGGGAAGATCTACTGTGAATCCACTTGCTCCACAAAAAAAAAATCAGATTTCCACGGATGAGTCCACTATGCTTTCGCTGTGCACTATGGGATCTTAACATGCAGGTCCAGGGTTATCAAAAATCAATCCAACGAGTACGTAAAATAAAGCCAAGTGGCATGCGCATGCAAGCACACGTGTACAAGAATATAGTGACATAGTTCAGTCATGCAAGTACAAGTAAAGGGAACAGAGAATTTAAGAACATAATACAGTAAACACAGATATGGTATCATGCAAGTGGCAAGCAATGAACTTATACAATAATAATAATAATCAATATCATTTGTTATTTTAAACACTTCCTTTCATTGTCCCATACCACTGGTAGTCTATAATGGAGCCCGTACTTCCAGTAGAACTTATCTGAACGTTGACCTGTGGGTATCATTATCTGAACGAGAGAGTGAACAAATAATATATGCTTCTGATATTATCATTGTTGGGTTACTAAGTGCATCAAGTACTAGATTAGAATGACTAGTACACTGAGGATGTACCGGGTAACAAGAATAATGACTATGATCAATAACGGTGTATATAACAAGTGTATTGAGGAGAGCTATTCGTTGTGACGCTTCAATGCCTCCTGCTTGTGGGCGATATTCTCACGGTCGAGAGCAACTTTCTCTCGACGTGATATGATCGGATTTGTTACTCCTTCATCTTCTACATCATGTCGGCAAGTATCTTAAAGATCTGGCCTTCGAATATGGCGTCGGTTGGACACTGGAGTTTACCCTTTGAAATGAGGAGGATTCAGTGTCTTCGATAGCACGTTGTTGGTCATTGTCGGGTGGGGGATCGTGCCCCCGACAGTGTTATTGGCCTTGACCTTCGATGGGACACTATTTTGAGTGACAGTCTGCTTTTTCGGGGCCATCAGCATTAGGGAAGAGGCTTTTTGTGAAAGATTTTGGGTTTGATGAGAAGAAGACCTTGAGTGTGGACTCAAGTCTCAATGAAAGTAACAATTTGTGGTGGATAAAAACTGACTTATCGTAGATCGATTCTACCATAAGCGATTTGAGGCGCTCCCCTGGTAATGCATGTCAGAACACACACAAGAAATAACACTTTTCAGGTTAGGAGTACCGGTGTGGTGCCGGCTTAAGACCCTCAGGCATGAGAATCAGTAGTTGAAAAGATAGGAAGGAGCGGTAAAGGAAAACTGCCAGTGTGGTGGAAGGGTGGACTAGCACAGGAAGCTGCTAGTGTAGCATTGGAGTAGAACAGGAAAGCTTTCAGTGTAGTGGATGAAGTAGCATAGGGAACTGCTAGTGGGATGGTGGATTAAACAAGAAAACTTCCAAAGTAATGGTGTATGTATGTGTTCTCAGGGCTAAGGAAGCAATTCCCTTCTCATGTGAGAAGAAGGATCATACATACCTAACAAGGATGCCAGTCATGGAGCTAGAATTGATGGGCTGTTGTAACTGCATAATCTTCACGTGCTGAATTTGTTATAACGACTGTAATTATTGGTGCTGGTTGGTGGGATTGCATGCTGTGAAATTTGCCACTGTCTATAACTGCTCACGCTAATAAGAGCGTTACATGTTATTAACGTGGGGGAAGAAGGCGTTGCATGAGTATCAATAGAGATCTTGGACGATTTGTTGTTATGACTTCAGTTTTGAGTTGAGGCCTTCATGTCGGAAAAAGTCTCAGAGTGAAAAGGACCTCAGAATGATGAAGGCGGCTCCAGGATGGAAGGGTCTTTGGAACGGAGGATGACTTCAGGTAGGTTGAATGTGGTGGAGGATGACTTCGAAAAGGTTGGATGTGGCGGAGAATGACTTTGGGAACATTGGATGTGGTAGATAATGATTTCAGAAAAGTTGGATGTGGCGGAGGGTTTGAGTTAGACTCTAGGAGTTGTGGACTTCTCGAAGAAAGTTCTTGACAAGTGTGACACGTGCCATCATTCTGATGAAGGTCAAAATTTGACAACTACAATCCCAAAAGTCTAATATAGCTAGGTTTAATTCTAATTAACATTTCTCAATTTAAATTTTAATACCGGCATATATACAAATTCATGCACATCCAAATTTCCGTTTTTTTTCTTATATAAATGCTATAATGACTTCGTCTCTCTTGATATTATTATAGCATGCAATGCGAACATAGGATTAATTTTCAATTGTACAATGCATTAATGTTGAAATTTTCTAAAATATTAAGGACATTAGAGTTCATTTGATAAAGATCAATTCTTATATTGGAATGAGCCATAAAGGGTGTATAAGTTGAATTAAATTAATTCAATGCATTAATTTGAATAGTGACAACCTTTTGTGAAAAGTCACATTATTTGAGCTTAAATTAACTCATTTAATTTATTTTAATGGTTTTGATTATTATTAAAACAAAGAGGCATGATCATTGAAGATAAACGTGTCCCTTGGATTGAAAAGGCACAAATGAAAACTAACCTATAAATCAAGTTCTACCCTTTTTAATTCCAAAACATCAAAGAAAGGAGTCAAAATTTGATCTCTTTCTTTTCTCTTTTCATGTTGGTGTAGTTTCCGGTTGAAAACTTTGATTGTAATCAATATTTAGCGAGCCTGAATTATTTTGGGAGGTAGATATCCTTATAATGGCTTAGAATGCTGTACTTTATTGTTGAGATTGGCATGCCATGATATCCGCAACTATCCATGACTGCCCCACTAAAATAGAAGAGTGTTTAGAACATAGAGATATCGTAGCTGCATAACTATCTTTACGGTCCAAGAAACCCTGCTGCTGACCAGTAGAAGCGGGAACCTCCGCTGAGAGTCAATATCATGGAGGTCGGGGAGAGATCTGGTAGTTGTGGATGTCGGGGAAAGAAAGGGCCCGAGGTCCTCTCCTCAGTGTCGAATGTGAGCTCAGGGCATGGCCCGAGGCTCTCTCCTCGGGGTTGAATGTGTGTCGAGACAAGGCTCGAGGCTCTCTCTTCGGGGTTAAATGTGAGCTAACTAGTATCTCGAATTCGTTGTCCACTTGAGACACTCCTGGTGCAGGGAGACACGTGTCGCGATCTTGGAGAGCCGTCAAATTCTGACACTACGGATGCCCCCTGCTCTTTTGCTTGTCAGAGCCTGCGAAAGAGAAGCGAGAGAGCGAAGCTGTTTAAGGATTTCTCGGTGCCTCGACTTTGATGCTGGTAGGTAGAAGAAGATCTGATTCATTAATGTAGATCTTTTGGAGTGGTGTGAAAATTGCGCCGTTGGCTGACAGCTGGAGTGCTGGTTGACCTGACTTCTTAAAATTGGTAACTGACATCCTTTTGGATCCTGGTGCCGTGATGACAGAAATCATGGGGAACAACAGTTGATATCTTGTCTCTTCAGTTTACTGAAATTTTCGAGATGTGATCCGGTCTTTTTGGGATTGAGAATTTGAATTGGAGTCAGTTTGGCTCCTCCGTTATCTATAAAAGTGCTGAATCTTTCACGTTGAAATAATCTCTGCCCTCTCATCTGAAAAACTTTGTTTCTGGGCTCTTCCCCTGTTGTCCTGTTCAGTGGCCATGTGTCCTTTTCGGTTCTTCGTCGGATGGAGGAAAGAAAGATGAAGAAAATGGTGGTCGGACTCCCGCTGCTTGGGAGTCTGTTTGGCATTATACATCAGTTATCCTGATGAGACTGTTTTGATATATCAACCATCGTGATTTTCCAACGTGATTGATCGAGTGGTCGACCTTGCACTACACACTCCATCAAAACTCTAACAGTATGATAAGAGTTGAGCATAAGATATTTATATTCTAACAACTAATGTAATGTGAATCCGGAGGGAGTTCGATTGGAATTTTGGTTTGGCATCTTCATGTTTTGGTGTTACGCCAATGCGATCCTGTCCGTGCATATATTAGAGAGGGGAAGAGACTTGACTACTTCCAAAAAGATTTGAACATGAATTATTTTCACTCATATTCAATACTACGACATTTAAATATAAGATCCACTCTGCTAAGGCTAATCTATATTATTTAAAGTAATTAAAAATTAAAAATCAAATATTTTATAGTTTTCTTATTCATGCATCAAGTAGGCACAAAATGGACGGCAGAACGTAGCATATTACTTAAATTTATGATTTTAGACATACAAATTCTCGATCCGACCATTTGATTATGATTTAAGCATTTAAAAATCCTCACACATCAATTTTTGTTAGGTGTCAAATATTCTACACCGTTAAACTAATCAACTCTTTATTTTGGCTTTCATTTTGCACCTTCTTGATGTATAAGCAAAAAGTATTCAAAACAATTAAATCTTTATTTTTAAGTACTCTTAAAAATGTAGATCAACTCCAATGGAACAGATTCATCTCCATATCACCCCCCCCCCCCCCCCCCCCAAAAAAAAAACAAAGAACACACACGCACACACACTCCTTTAAAGTGGTGTTTGGATGGGAGCAAAAGGTGTAGAGTTAGAAGAGTTGTGTGTTTAGGAGGAAGGGTTGAAGCAGGGCACTTCAAGTTGGAAGGTTACATCCCAAAGTTAGTTTTAAAACCGCCTCATAACTCGTAATCTAACCTCATAGTTAATTAATTCCAAAGTTAAACATAACTCTTTTTTGACCTATAAAACTAAAGAGGAAACCGCAGAAATATTTTTTCAAAAATTCTGACATTGTTTCCTCAAAAAAATTCTGACATTGTCCTTAGACCCCCAATCTATTAGGGGCATGGTTCTGGAAACAGTTAAAAAGTGTTGGCGAGCTCTTGTGGTCAAACATATTCTTGCCTAAATGAGAAAGCACCAGTTTTAATGAGCCTTTTTCTCCAAGAATGCTTTTATAAACTTACAAATTACTGCTATTAATTATAGTTAGCACTCTCTTAATTGATCTCTATTGCAGGCACAGTTACAAGATAAAATGTTTTACGAATCAGTTCTGAATATGGATAATTAACATTTATATTAGCCTTTTTATGTTATAACTTTCCCAATATACGTTTGCCTGTAAATTCTTATAAAGTTGAAACTTACATAAATTCACACACTCCATGGCTTATTTCGTTTTACCAAGAAGGACCGACATGTCAGTGAATATTCACATGACAGTCATCACAGTATTAGGAAAGAAAATGACAAATTAAAAAAAAAAAAGTTAAAGGGTACAAGGCAATATCAACAACGTGTCAAACTCTCATTCAAGGCTTAACTCTTAACAGAAAGTACACCCTTTGATACAAAGTACATTGAGCCCAGAGCATGCCCTATTTCCCCATAAACTAAACACTTAGTCAAGTAAGTTCCTAGTTAACTAATCACTAATCTAATTAGACCACAGCTAATTAGATTTGCAACAAGGTACATTACATGTCAAATAAGAGGATTGATATGCTATTATTTATATGATCCCCAAGAGGGTTTATCTTAAAAAAGACCCTCTCAGCAACACATATACCAGTCCTCCAAATTCTAGGGGCCTCCCAGGAAAAGTTAATTAGTTTACTAGGACTAATCAAAGCTGCACAAGCCCTAGACTTTGAGAAAGCCTCAGAGAGAGAAAGCAGGAGTAGATAGCCAACAGCCCCATCCCCAAAACCCTATCAAGCTTCATGTCTCTCTTGGGCAACATCACCAGGGCCCAAACCAAGCCCCCCATCATAAACCCTAGAATCTCAAACAGTGCAGGGCCCACTGGGATCACAAAGGGCATTGGGTGTGCACTCCAAGCTGAGACCACAAGTGACGACCCCAGCCCAGCTAGTGTGTTGAAGATGGGTCCAGCGTAGCACCCAGAGATGGCAATCTGGGCACCATCTAGGCCCCCACTCACAGCCATTGCCACATTTGCAATCAAGTCCCCAATAGAGTTCCCCCATGCAGGAACAGTCAGCCATAGAACTGAAGGGTTGATCCCAAACACATACCCTAATGAGAACAGCAGCCCTACAAGCTCTTTAGCTATGATGTAAGTCCACAGCACACTCATCAAGAACCCCCCTGCAAGCCATGGGAACAGCCCTTTTTTTGGTGGCCAGCTCTCTTTTGTTGTCTTGAGCGCAACTGCACCTAGTAGTAAGCCCAACAAGGTTGCACATAAGAAAATGGTGAGGGCTTCTCTCGTGATGATGTCATTCCTTCCTCTCTTTGAGTTCCACAGTGTCGCGACGACGAGCGGGGTGAATGTGGCCGAAGCAACTGCGAATGGCCCGCACCATCGATCTTCTGACACACCGGGGATTGTTACCCACCGTGATAGATAAAGAGGCACGTCGATGAGATCGAAGGACCAACCGATGTAGTATGATGCTGTTGCTTTCAGTTTGATGTAGTAGATTGATTGATCCTCATCCTCATTACCTGTTATTAAAACTATTATTAACGGGATCATCATCAAGCTGAGTTCTTGATTTTGTGTTAAAAAAAAAAATCGTACCTTGATCATGAGGTAGCGCTTCTTTTGGGATAGAAGCTGACTCAATATTATCCTTGTTGAGGATCGGCACAACGAAATCATCATACTTGTCTCTGCAGCGACAACAATGCACGACCGAGACGACCAAGATGTAGACGAAGTACAGCGATGTAAACGCGATGGCACCCCAAATGTTGATCATGCCGATTACAAGTACAACAAGAAGACACGGGAGAGCATGCAAGAAGAAGCACGCATCGCGCACAAAGCCAGCTCGGTCTACATTGCAAGCCCCCAAGCGCGAGCTGGTGCAGACGTTGATTATGCCGACAACAACGCAAGAAACGAAGAAGGCACTGCCGAGCACGCTGCTGAGCCCGACCTCCCCCGAGGCGGACCAGGATGAGACAACGCTGGAAAGGAAATCGGGTGAGCCATTGCGGAGAGAGAGGAGAGCAACACCGGCTATGGCAGGAGACAGCCTCAGCTCTGATGATAAGCTCTCCACTGAAGGGCAGAAGTATTGCGAGGCGGAGTTGGCCAAGAGGTAGAACAAGAGCAAGAGCCAGAGAGTGAGAAGAGTGTAGCCAAGAAAAGGGCAGGTCCCACAAATGCAGTAGAAGAGGTGGAGGTAGTTGATGTAGTCTTGGGAGATGCATGGTGTGTGTGTTTTAAGGTGGAGGCACTTGGATTGGGGGTCCTTGGGCTTTTCTAGGGCAATGCAGGTGCTGTTATTGATCGATTTGGGGGGTTTGAGGTTTGCGGTGATGAAGTTGAAGGAAGGGGAGGGGGACCTTATGTGAGTAGTGAAGAAGACGCAGAGGAGGAGGAGGAATGTTGTGTTCACAAAGGCCCTCAGGTTGTGAGAGAGCACAAATTTAGCCATTGTTTGATAGTTGAAAGTAGAGAAGATGTGTGTGTGTGAGAGAGAGAGAGAGAGAGAGGATATGTTCCCTTTTTCGTGGGGGTTGGGTGTCTTTGGATTATTGAAGCCTTATAAAGCAATGGGAATTCTTCACTCGTGAGTGAGAGATCAGGATGAGGACGTGAGCAATCTTGGCTTGGGGCAACTAAATTCAGAAAGGCACTGAGGTAGAGCAGTAGAACGGGGATGTGGGTCCCACGAGCGGATCGGCACACGTGTCAGTCAACAGTTTGCAGGGGCTGGGATCTGGTGTGTGCTGAGAAGGGAGCATGCATGTGGGTGAAGTACTGAGAAGTCATGTTTAATGTGGGGCTTTAATAAAACGTTCAAATAGAGCCCATTTGGGTGAGACAGTGAGGTTGGGCGCCCAATGGAAATGGGCTGGACCCATTCGGAAAGTGATCAGAAACTTCCATTTCGAGCAAAACAAGTTTGATAGAGAATGGAGCTTAGAATTCTTATTGGGTGAAGAGGGATATTTTGGGTATCTACAAATCGAGCAAATTATTGAGTGACACGATAAGAATGAGTGCGGCTATTTAAATTCAAAGAAGTGAAAAGTAAATCCATTAGTAAGTAGACCCAATAAATTAGTAAGTAGACTCTTCCTCGAAATTATCTTTAAAATCCTTATATTTTATACTCTCAATTTAAATGTAGTCATTCAGTTATAGTCTCTTGGCCACTGCAAGTCTACAACTGTATCATATAAGAAAGTCCAAATTCTAGGTGTTTGAATTTGGTTCGTTCAAAATTTCTTTTTTTTTCTCACCTTTTTTTCTTTTTCTTTCTACCAAACATGTTTAGCATGACATCTTAAAAAACTAAAATGAAATAAAATATTTATGCCATTGACAAAGAATTTAGAAAATAAAAAGTAAGGAGAATTATATTTGTAATCTAAAACGAGATTCTAGAGGACATGTTTGAAATATATTTCAAGTAGACATGAAATTATATATATAGTTTAGAATTCTTCATTCCTAGGAAAATGTTGAGAATTCTTTAAAATCCTCCAAATCCTCTCCAGTGATTTTTATTGAATTAAAATAATCTATCATGCTCTTCATGATGAATAACCAAAATTAAATCAAAATCTAAAGGGAATGTGTCTAAAATTTCTAGGATTTATGAGTTGAGTAATAGAGAGAGTTTTGACGTTGAAAAAGAATTAAAGTTGTAGGAGTTGGGTTTACTTACTAATTACATGGGTATACTAACTAATTATTGTGGTAAAGTTGTAATATTTGAAAAGTTAATTCTATATTTTAGACTTTTTATTTGATGGTAAAATTGTCCAAAAAAATCTTAATTTATTTTTTGGGGCTACTTATTACTTCTTTGGGTTTAAATAACCACACTCGATAAGAATACATGCCGATTAATGCCGATTAAATTGAAACAAATCGAGTCCTTTTTTTTAAAGTTCTGATTTAATAATAAGAAAGTCTCCCTATTTCGGGATTTTTATTTATTTTTATTTTTTGATTTTTTGGTTTGTGTTTACTCTGGAACTAACCTTTTGTCTTTTTTCCCTTTTGAGTTCCTTCCCATTAGATTATTTATCGAGGGTTTAGTTATCAATTGCTGAAGTGTAGGATAAACATAACCGTTTTTGCTGTATTTTTTTCCTTATTAATTTAAGAAATGTCATCATATTAAGACTCTCAGGACTGTTTCTCTTTTAATAAGTATATATTGTTGCGTAATTGATATGTTCTGATACCAATTGTTGTAACAATTGGCGCTCTAATACTGATTGTTACTCTCGAGATCGACGTTTGCGGAACTTGTCAATATGATGACACTTGCAAAAGGAAAACTGTTGTAAACAAACTAAAAATACCTAAACAAAAGAGTAATAAAATATAACACAAGGATTTAATGTGGTTCGGCTCAAACTTGACTTACGTTCACATGGAGAGAACTTAAGAGAGTTTTATTAATAGACTTGATGTAAAAAGATTAACCTTCCTCTTGATCCCACAAGAGTATTCATCTTCCCCTTAAACCTAGACCTAGATTATAAGAGTATACCTTCTCTCTATGCACTTTCATCTTACTCATCTCTTCTTTTGACTTCTTTTGATTATTTTTTTTACTAGAGATTGATTTACAGTGCTGGGTTACAATCTTTATTTATAGGATTTTACAATATAATTCCTATATGGACTATTAGATGGTCTTGGTCATTGGATAGTTGAAGAATCTTTAATCAATCTTATTTGGAATTGATCTCCTTGATATAAAAGAATTCTAAATTTTTTTAATCTTTAGAAATAAATCTTCATTTAATAGAATCTGAATCCTATTCATACTCTTCTAGAAAAGTAAACTCATAAGCACCTGAAAAGGAAACTGTTTCACCTTGATTTGTTTCTTCTGTTTGAAGTCACCGTCCTCTCCAACTCAATTAGATTTTCTTGGACCATCATCTCTTCCTGAAAACAATAATTTTAAATCTTAGCTCCATGTAACAAAGAATTGAGATTGAAAATAGTGATAGAGAAGATCCAAATCCATGAATTTACATGGAGCGACTAAATCACATCAAAATGGAAACTAAACCAAAGCATAATAAGCACAAAGAAAAACATGTGTAATCGTCCATGTTCTTGACCGAGTACTTGACCGAGTACTTGTTTTGAAGTAAATTTCAAAACTTACTAAAATCATCCATCACATTAGGGTTGCTAACGGGTCCAAATTGGCTCAAGCGATGTTGTGCCCCCACGAAAATTTTTGATTCATGGATAATGAAAACATGGCTCTGAATCGTGTCTGGTCTGTTAGATTTACCGTTCAGTTGTTTTCATACCGTGCTTGAACTCGCCTCGGCTCGACATGGCACGGCCCACGACACCACAACTTTCTGATCTCAACAGTAGCTACAAAGGCTAGTCCCTCTCAACGTAGAAATGGGTCCAAGTTAAGCCGGCCTAGCCTGAAAAGGACCCTAACCCATCCAAAATACCACCCTCCGTATATATTACATGTCCGATAGTTCTTTCACTTATGCATGTGAATGATCCAACGACGATCTGCATTTTGTGTATTTCTTGGAAAATGCATGCATGCGGACACACACGTACGTACATGTGGAGTAGCCACACATGGAGTATGTATGCCTAGTGTCTTGTGCTTATCTGAATGGCAGCAGAAAGATGTTCATAAGTTTCAGCATTCTAGGGTTCGTGCTGGTTGTTATTTTCTTAATTGCCCAGTTATATATGTTGGGCCTTAGACGAGTATGGGAACAATAAAGACGTTCAAATTTTCAGCTTTTTGGGTTTTTTGGGTTTCGGCAGCGTTTCGCCTTAACAAATTATAAGAACAGTTGGCCGGGAGACAAAGAAAACCTCGATTGAGATTGGTATTCTTTCTCCTTACAATTTTTCTTTCAAAAAAAATTTGTCTGATGCGACACCAAATAGGTTCTATTATCTAACAAAAGAAAAGTTGGGAGCAGTGATAGAAGTATCTTAATTTTTCTATTAGAAGGAAAAGATGCGTGGGCACATGCCAAGTACTGAAGCGTTCATCAATGGCGAAAAAAGAAAATTTTTCCTAATAATCACCTCAAAAAAAGCGAACTTCTTGAAAAATATCATATTTCTGAGGACCGTGACTATGATCGCAGTCCTCACAAAATGATCACAGTATAAAGGATTGCGACTATGATCGCAGCCCTCGGAAAAATGCATAATTTTTTAGGACAGCGACTATGATCGTTATCCTCGGAAAAATGCATAATTTTTTAGGACTGCGACTATGATCGCAATCCTCATAAAATGATCACATCCCTATTTCTGAAAAATCATGATCGTAACCCTCATAAAATACATTATTTATGATGACTGCAAGCATGATCGCAATTCTAACAAAACTATCATGTTTCTGAGTCTTTATATGATTGCGAACATAATCGCACTCCTCTTTATTAGGATTGCGATTATGATTGCAATATTCACAAAAATATTTGATATTTTATGAGGACTGCGATCATGATCGCAGTCCTAAAAAAGGCGACCATTGGTCACTATCCTCTGGTCGCAGTTCTCACATAATATCATATTTTTTAAGTCTTGTGAAGACTGCGACCAAGATCACAGTCTTCACAAAAATATCCTATTTCTCAGTCAGACCTCACAGAACTCATCGCGAACAGAACAAAACGAGCTATGCAAAAATATCGATCTTAAAAAAATTCTAGATCTAAAAACCACATCGATCACAAAAACAAACAAAACTCATCGCGAACACGAAGGAAGGTGATCTGCAAAAAGTTGATCCCAAAAAAATTTAGTCCGAGGCTCAACACCTAAAACCCTGGAGGGAGGCTCCCTACCCACTTACAACGCCCACGACGATCTGACCGCATAGGTCGACCCGTGAATTACACTCTGTCGGGGTCAAAGTTGAGGAGTGAGCAATGTTAGGAGCAATGAGAAAGGGTAAAATAAAAATAAAAATATATAAGTAAGTGGTGGTTGGGAGGAATCAATATTTGCTAACGTGGATGAGGGTATAGCGAATCAAATTATGAGTTGAGTTTTTTTTTTTCTAATTTTGAAGTAAAGTAGGTGGCTGAAGCAAAATATTCCATAATAAAGAAGTAATCTACTAATTAAAAAAGGTAGTATACTAATTAAAAGATTAAAATAATATTAACCTAATAATAAAACCTTTAATCAAAATAGTAATCTAATAAAAAAAGATAAATCTAATAATAAAAAGGATAAATCTGATTATGAAAAGATTAATCTAATTATGAAAAAAGATTAATGTAATAATTAAAAAAGATTAATCTACTAATTAAAAGATTAAAAAATATAAATTCTAATAAAAACTTTAATATAATAATAAAAAAGATTAATCTAATAAAAAGATTAATCTTATAATTAAAAAAGATTAATTTACTAATAAAAAATAGAAAATTTCGCTACAGCCACCTACTTTCCTTCATAATTAGAAAAAACTCACCCTATATTTTTATTCGTTACAATCTCTTTCACGTCATCATAAATTGATTCCTCCCAACCACCACTTCTTTTTATATTTTCATTTTTCTCTTTTACCTTTCTCTATCGCCCTCGACGTTGCTCTCCCCTTAACTCTGACCATGACACAGAGTAATGCGCGGATCAACCTACGCGGTTAGATCGACGTGGGGGTTGAAAGAGGCGGGGAGCCTCCCTCTCTGGGGCGCGGAGTCCCCAGACCAATTTTTTGGGATCGACTTTTTGTAGATCACGTTCCTTCGTTCTCGTAATGAATTTTGTTTGTGTTTGTGACCGATATGATTTTTAGCTCTGAAAGCATTGGGCATCATTCGATGTCGATGAACTAGAATCTATTGCTGATGGCGATACTGATATGAGGACTGCTACTATGATCCCAGTCCTTTATTATAAGACTGTGACTATAATCGCAGTCCTATTATTAATTAAAAATTAGAACATTTTGCAAGGACTATAATATCGCAGTCCCAATAGAGACTGAGAAATTGTGTTTTTGTGAGGACAACGATCATGATGGCAGTCCTAATAATAACTCAAAAATAAGACATTTTTTGTGAGAACTACGGGCATGATCGCAGTCCTAATAAAGAGGATTGCGATCATGATCGCAGTTCTATAAAAACTTATAAACATGGCATTTTTGTGAGGATGGCAATCATGGTCGCAATTCTACTAAAGAAGAGTGCGATCATGATCGCAGTCCTATAAAGATTCAGAAACATGACATTTTTGTGAGGACTGCGATCATATTCCCAGTCCTAATAAAGACTCAGAAATAGAGTATTTTTTGTGGGTGCTGTGATCATAATCGCAGTTCTCCATTTACGAGCAATTTGCATTTTAGAAGTAGTCCATCTTTTCAAAGTTATAACTGTGAAGCATTTGCGTCTTTCGCTACTTAAGAGCACTTCTTCGCTTGACACATGTGTAAATTACCTAGAGGGGGGTGAATAGGTGATAGTGCTAATCTACAAACTAAATGCGAAAGAATGCGGAAGCTAAAACAAATACGCGCAAACACTTAATACAACCAACGAGTGTAGCCGAATTCCCCGTGAAGGGCTCTGAACTAACTCCTCTTGATTCCCCTAGATAAGGGTTGAGGTGCTATATGAAGCTCTCGTGGTTAAGTACAAGTGAGGTACACACAAATAATCCAAGCATATAAGGATAAGCAATATAAATCAAATGCAAGGACAACTCAAGCATACAAGATATGATGCTATGAATGATGCACAACACAAATAAAGAGAGAGAGAGTTGAGAGTCAATGGATCAAACGCAAACACAAAGATATGTTCCGAGGTTCGAGCCCCTAGCTCTATGTCCCCGCCTTCACCGAGAAGGATTTTCAATCCACTAAGGAGTACCGAACTCCTCTCTCAACCTTACAATGCCACCGAGGCAATACAACCACAATCCACCTCTACCGAAGAGGGATAGGCCCGTAGCCAAACAAACAAACTCCACCTCTCACTAGAGGGAGCAAACCACAATCTCAACCTCTACCAAAGAGGGAGCAACCCAACAATGAAAGGGTTTACAACTTGGTGGTATCTTTCAACCATAAATAATCTCTTTTCCACAAAACAAAGATCCTAATAGAATAGGATAGAATGATAAGCTCAAGTGTGGAAAACAAGTGTTTTGATCAAAGAAAAACTCTTGGGAAAGATACCAAATAGATGTAGATTTTTGGATCAAGAAACAAATACCCAAAAACAATTTTCTTTGAAATAAAACAAAACACTTTAAAACAAATAAGATAGATCTTTTTGCTCTTTAAAACACTTTTGAAAACTTATTTTAAAACCAGAGAATAGGAAAATTTTTGCTCTAGAAAAACTTAGCCAAAATCCAAAAGAAATGGGATTTATATAGGCCAAACCCTAAAACTAGCCGTTGGCTGAATTCTCAGCCAAAAGCGGCTGGTGGTCGACCGCCCGGTCGACCGTTTGGAGCATCCCGGTCGACCGCCCGGTCGACCGCAATTTTACAGAGAGCAAAGCTCTCTTCACGGTCGACCGCCCGGTCGACCGTCCCTGTCCCTGGCCAGACGTGCACGGACCTGTGCACCGGCTCTGGAATACGGTCGACCGCCAGCGCCTGGCAGCCAATTTTCTGGGTCAGAAAAACATGTTAAAAAAATATTCTAATAAATCTTGTAAATCTTCTAAAAATCCCCAAAAATAGTTTTAACATTTTGCATTGATATATAAACATGTGATAAAAATTTTAACTCAAATATGAAGCAATTTGAAACATTTTTGTGTCTTATCATTTTTACCAAAAACCAAAAACTGTATTTTACCAAACTTGAATTTTTCAATAGGAAATCTGATTTTTTTAAAACTCATGAATAGACATATTAAAATAAGTTTGTCTAAGATATGAAGCATGTATGTATATAGAACATATCTAATATACATAAAAACCATTTAAACTTGTTTTGATCTAAACTATTCATGAAAACCAAAATCCATAAAACGTGTGTGTATTATGCACTTGAGCATATCAACTATCTAATCTTTATAAATGGATCTAAAACACACTAAACTCTATGATACCTAAGTCTTCTTGACGATCTTCATCTTCAAGCCGACTCGGTCCAAACTGTGATCCACGAGCTAGACTCCAACGAGTGCTATGTATCATCATGATGCTCGGGCTATGGAATCACCATGTGAAAGCTTCCAAACTCCTTTGTTGAAGCTAATCACCAACTAATATCTTGATTAATGATCTGAAACTAAAATCACAAGATTATTAGTAAACATAACTACATGAGTTAATCATCATCAAAACTAGAGTGGAAGGCCTCTGGGCCAACAATCTCCCCCTTTTTGATGATGACAAAACTCATGGAGTTATATATGCATGGATTAAAGTTAAGCTCCAAAGAAGCTCCCCCTTAACTCATGCATACAAATAAAACAAATAGATATGGCAATAAAGCACATAAACATGAAATGCAGGTACATGCATAAACAAAACAAATCTTCAAAACATGCTCTTGATACCAATAAACATAAACACAAACAATACTATCAAGTAAATGCATGTTAAACTCTCAAATAATTCTCCCCCTTTTTGTCAATCATCAATAAAGGGGTTAAAGTAAAAACAAATCAAAAAAATTTTCTCCCCCTTTTTGTTTGAAACAAGGATTCAACAAAAGGGTTAAAAACAATAAAACAATGTTCTCTCCTGTTTGTCTAAAACACAAATGATGTAAATAGGGGTGACAATCAATTAAGATATCAATTAAAAAATATGTCAAAGTAGCATCTTGATACCAATTGAAAGTGAACATATAAAAACATTGATACCAATTTTTGAGAAAAACATATAAAAATCTTGATACCAATTGAAATTATTCAAATAAACATCTTGATACAAAATGATACCAATTGTAAGAATTTGTCATTAAGAACATATGATATCAAAATAAAAACAATATATATGAGTATACAAAAATGTCAATATTGATACCAATTGAAAGAATCCAATGATACTAATTGAAACAACAATAATATCAAATGTATATCTCATATCCTATCCTCCCAATCATGTTCAAGTTTAAAATGATTTTCACTATAAAGCATACATGAGCATGATCTCCCATCCAACCACCCTTGGAAGGTAGGGGTTTCCAAAAATAGGTTTGAAAAATATAGTATGCTTGAAAACATCTACCATGACGAAGAATACGAACTAGTTAAATGAAAAAACTTGTTAACTAGTACGAAATCCTTCAAGTAAGGTATAAAACAAAATTTTTTCATGAAACTATGTAAATCACATGATCACTAAAACACTCAAAGTCCATAAAGCTCATATCATACTCATGAAAACACAATCATGAGAAACATTTAGATGAAGTGAGTGCACAAGTATTATGTGAAACATATAATCATGAAAATAGACATTCAAGCTCAAAATTCCTTTAATCATGAAAACATGAAAATCATCAAAACTATTTAATCTTCAAGGCATATGTATGTCTTATACAAACTAAAGTATACATACATATCCAAACACAACGAGTCCACAAATGTATATGCATGAAGGCACGTGGCTCAAAGGATGTATATGTATAATCAATAGTTTAGACAAGATGGACATATACATGAAGTTAAACATGATGAATCATAAAACATGTCAAAAATGGGAATACAAGTTTAAAATGCATGAATCATCAAAACTAGACTATACTAGCACATCTAATGGGTACAAATAAGCGTTCAAGCACAAACATATATAGATTTATTTGTGGCCCACTATATGTACAAGTATAAATCCTAATCTTAATGAAAACTAACATTTAAACAAGTAATCAAAATATGAAGCATCAAAACAAAAACTCATATGATTATTATGTCAAATACACATGCATTAGATTCATGATGTACATGATAGCTAAATTATGGTGAGAACACAAAAATAATGGTCCATATCAACATGGGTGTCTCAAATACTATACATGTATGTCACTAATCTAATAAGCATGGTATTATCATAATAATCTATAAACATTGAAACATGCTATAAAACAAATGATATGAAAGCATGTAAATAAATAAGGAGTAAGAGACCGTTACCAAAACCTATGAGGCAACTCTCCATGTCTCCAAAATAAGGTGGTCCTCCCACCAAACATCCCTTGAAAGTGATGCATCCAAATGATTTCCATGAAGCTCGTAACGCATCCACTCCAAGGTACCGCTACTCTCACGTTATGTGAGAACTCACACCTACATCATAAATAAGAGGGGTGGTCTTTGGTACCCATATCTTTTGGGTCCATTGGGGTTAGTACCTTCTCTAACCCAAACAAAATTATTTGCTAAATTTTAAACATGTATTCTATCATAACAAAATTTAGCAAGGTGGCCCTTACGTCCACAATGTGTACAAGTGTACACATGAGCATACATTGTGTGATGGTGTCCGTGAGGAGCATGTGTATGCCGTGATGGGTGTGCATACAAAGATGGAACTTGTTTCTTTCGAACCAAGGAATCCAAGCGTGAATGGCTCACCACACAATGGCTCAAAGTGGAGCCCAAACAATCAACACTTTTCTTCAAAACATTTATATCATTTTCAATTAAAGAAGATAAAGTAGAGCATGCAATAGATGTGCTAGGTGAATCTATACTAGCATGGCAACATCCATAGCATTTTTCAAAAATTTATTTTTCTTTAAACAAACATTTAAATCATTTGAAATAGAAATTATTTTGTTTTTCAAAGAAACATTCTCTTTTAAAACAAAATCAATTTTTGAAGACAATTTTTCATTTTTCTTCAAAATTATTTCCCTATCATTTTTATTTTTCAAAAACTCATTTTCTTTTAAGGCAAGATCAAGTTGAGATGATTTTAATGAATCCCTTTCATTAGAAATCTCCTCCTTCTCTTGTAAAATCAAATCAAGCTTAGAAGACAAATTTTCTTTTTCCTTATTTAACATACAAGTTTTCTTTTTCAAAACTTTATATTTTTTAAGGAGGTTCTCACAAACACTAGATAACTCTTCATTTAAAGCATTGGCATCCATACTATCACGATCATCAAATGAAGAGATAGCACTATCTAGTTGAGTATCCGAATGTACCTCAAGGGAGTCATTCCCTTGGACCATGGAGCATTGTGAGTCGGATTCTCCACTAGACTCCTCCGGTTGGATTTGCATTTGAAGCTTGGAAGTGGAGGTGGTTGTCAACTTGTTCCACACTACAAAAGCGGAATCAAGGTTAAAAACAAGCATAAGATGTTCTTTGTTAAGCGTGTTTCTAATAGCCTCAAGAGCTTGTGCATTGGCCCCTATATGATTGCTATTACCAAGATAGCATTTCTTGGTAGCGGCAAGATAAACATGCAAGCCTAGGGTTTGTAAATAGATGGACATCCTATTCTTCCAAACAACAATGTTGGAAGCATCAAAAATAGGTGGGATCATGAAGTCCATGAGTGTGCAAACTAAATGTGTGCAAACAAATATATGCAAATGCAAATGGTAGATTAGCAAACAAGGATCTCACTCCTAGGTGGTTAAACCTAAAGTATCAGGAGCGTAGGCTCTGATACCAATTGTAAATCACCTAGAGGGGGGTGAATAGGTGATAGTGCTAATCTAGAAACTAAATGCGAAAGAATGCGGAAGCTAAAACAAATACGCACAAACACTTAATACAACCAACGAGTGTAGCCGAATTCCCCGTGAAGGGCTCTGAACTAACTCCTCTTGATTTCCCTAGATAAGGGTTGAGGTGCTTTATGAAGCTCTCGTGGTTAAGTACAAGTGAGGCACACACAAACAATCCAAGCATATAAGGATAAGCAATATGAATCAAATGCAAGGACAGCTCAAGCATACAAGATATGATGCTATGAATGATGCACAACACAAATAAAGAGAGAGAGAGAGAGTTGAGAGTCAATGGATCAAACGCAAACACAAAGATATGTTCCGAGGTTCGAGCCCCTAGCTCTACGTCCCCGCCTTCACCGAGAAGGATTTCCAATCCACTAAGGAGTACCGAACTTCTCTCTCAACCTTATAATGTCACCGAGGCAATATAACCACAATCCACCTCTACCGAAGAGGGATAGGCCCGTAGCCAAACAAACAAACTCTACCTCTCACTAGAGGGAGCAAACCACAATCTCAACCTCTCACTAGAGGGAGCAACCCAAAGGCTTTCCACCCTAGTTTTGATGATGATTAACTCATGTAGTTATGTTTACTAATATTCTTGTGTTTTTAGTCTCAGATCATTAATCAAGATATTAGTTGGTGATTGCTTCCAAAAGAGGTGTTTTAGAAGTTTTCACATGGTGATTCCAGGGCTCAAGCATCAAGATCACACTTTCCCTAGCTCATGGATGGAGTTTTAGACCGAATCGACTTGAAGATGAAAATCGTCAAGAAGACTTAGGTATCATAGAGTTTAGTGTGCTTTAAATCCATTTGTAAAGCTTAGAATAGTTGATATGCTCAAGTGCACAAACACTCAAGTTTTATGTTTTTGGATTTTGGTTTTCATGAATAGTGATCAAAACAAGTTTACTTTGTTTTTATGTATATTAGATATGTTCTATATACATACATGCTTCATATCTTAGACAAACTTATTTGATATGTCTATTCATGAGTTTTAGGAAAAATCAGATTTCCTATTGAGAAAAATTCTAATTTGATAAAATACAAGTTTTAGTTTTTGGTAAAAATGTTAAGACACAAAAATAGTTTCATATGCTTGATATTTGAGTTGAAATTTTTATCACATGTTTATATATCAATGCAAAATGATAAAATTATTTTTGGATATTTTACAAGAGATAAAAGATTTTCTAAAATATTTTCAACATATGTTTCTGACCCAGACCTGTCTGTCAGGCCAGGTCGGCCGACCGCATGGGTCGACCGAACCATAGGCTGGTCGACCCGTACGGTCGACCGACGTGCACAGACTCGTGCACGTCTGGCACACAATGGGACGGCCGACCGGGCGGTCGACCGTAACTGAGAGCAGTGCTCTCTGTTTATTTCGGTTGGCTGGGCGGTCGACCGGGTTGCCCCAACGGTCACATTTCTGACCGTTGGCGGTTGGCCGGGCCGGCTGACCGGTAGCCTGTCAGGCTGCCAGATCAGCCCAACGACTAGTTTTGTTTTGGGGCTATAAATACCCCATCTCTTCATGGTTTTATCCAAGATTTTTAAGAGCAAAAATTCTTACTTTTCTGATGTGTTTTAAAGTTTTAAAAAGTGTTTTAAAGCTTCAAAGATTTCATCTTTATTGTTTTTCAAAGGTTTTGGAAAATCAAAGAAAACTAGGTTTTTGGATATTGTTTGCATTTTCATTTCTATCATCTACAAGAGATTTTCCAAGTAGTTTTTTTTTGTTGTTTGCTTTCCAAAAACACCTTGATATTCACTTGAGCTATATCATCTATCCTATTCTATAGGATCTTTTGTTTAGTGGAAAAGAGAGATTGTTTGTGGTTGAAAGAAACCACTTGTTGTAAACACCCTTATTCTTGTTGTATCCCTTTTTGGTAGAGGTGATCGGGTGATTGGTTTGCTCCCTCTTTGGTAGAGGTTGAGATTGTGGTTTGCTCCCTCTATTGTGAGGTGGAGTTTGGTTTGTATACCCTCTTCGGTAGAGGTGTTTGTTGGTTGTTGTTTGGCTACGGGCCTACCCCTCGGTTGTGAGGCGGTGTTTGAGAGAGGAGTTCGGTACTCCCTTTGTTGTAACAAATCCTTCTCGGTGGTGAAGGCGGGGACGTAGAGCTAGGGGCTCGAACCTCGGAACATATCATTGTGTTTGCGTTTGATCCACTTGTCTCTAAACTCTCTCTTTACATTTGTGCAAAGCATCATTCTTAGCATCATATCATACTTGCTTGCATTTGTGCCTTGCAATGATTCATATTGCTTATTCATTATATGCTTGTATTCGGCTACACTTGTGTGTTGTACAAGTGTGTTGCAAATTTGTTTTAAACTTTCGCATTTAGCGCATTTAGTTTCTAGATTAGCATTATCACCTATTCACCCCCCCTCTAGGTGATTTACAGCTTGCTTTTCAGCTGCAATCGCGCTCCCACAACTGCTTCGCAGATGTCTCGTGTAACACAAGACACTCGTCTAACACAAGATATTTAATGTCTTGTTCTAGACACGATCTAATCAGGCCACACGTAGATCGGTTCATCTTCTCTCATTCTTCTTCAGTGGTTTTGCCTTGATCTGAGATCGACACATGATCTCCACCAAATCAACACCTGAAGCCCTCCGAATCGTCAGAAAATCCCACGAAGAACCTGGGAAGCTCTGATACCATTTGTTGTACTCGGGGCTCCATCCCAAAAGACTAGCCTTTTAGGTGGAGTTGCCCAAATCCTTTTAAACTCAAGACCATCCCCACGTCTAACCGATGTGGGACTATTTGTTCGACCCAAATCTCAACAATTTGTCAGTTAATTAATCACTTCATAAACGAAAACTTTTTTTCAGACCACTATTAAACACAATATCAAAAAGTAGCTAGTCTACATTCCATATATCGTGCACTTAATCTGTAGCTGTATAATGACACAACTCACGAGCTGTGGCCGGCTGATGTAAATCAGGCAATTTTCAAACTTTAAAAAAGAAAACCCCGAAGATTTTGAAAGTGTTGGGATTTGAGTCTAATAAATAGTAACGTCGGGATGGTCTTGAGTATATAAGGGTTTGGACAACTCCACTTAAATAGCTAGTCTTTTAGAATTGTGTCCCAAGTCCTTCAATTGGTATTAGAGGCTCTCCTTTGCAATTTGCTCAAAGAAGAGTGGAGAATCTCGGGTCAGAGAACAAAGTTTTATTAAGCACCCAGAAAATTTTAATTTTGCACATTTTCTTAAGAGCTTTAATCATAGCTAAAAAATGGTTGAAAAAATATTGTCTTATATAAAAAAATCACAAATCGCTCAGTATAAACCGAAAGTTCTTTTTTGGCACGGATAGAGATTACGTAAAAAATCAAACAAAATATATAGTTACATAATTTGTGAAATTAGAGAAAATAAGTTATTTATATATATAAATCATGTAAAACTATAAATTAGATTTTAATGCCTTAGTATCATTCTGAGTGTAAACCATTTACCGTTTTAAATTTCTAATTTACGGAATATAACCATTTCAAATTTCAATGGGCTTTCTACATTTTTTTTAACAACCATGAAACTCATCTATTTGCATAATTTTTTTTACATAAATGAAATTTTTTATCTTTTACAAAGATAATTTAAAATTATGAGCAATGTGATAGTTGATGGCTGAATTATTTCTTTTAACTAACGCATATAACACGAGAGGTAGAAATTCACGAGCATAACCAAACAAAGGGGGAAAAAATATTCCTCGGTCTCACATGAATTAACTAAAAATACAGAAGACAAGAATTATGACATAGACACTTTATAAATCACATGTTCCATTAATGCTAAACCTTTGTATTATTTAAAGTTCAAAAAGTTTATGGTTTGTATATAGAATGTATATACGACTTAAGTATTTATAATATATCTTATTCATCTTTTGCAGGGCCGGCTCTGCGCCGGTGCAACCGCACAGGGCCCTCCAAGCTTGGGGGGCCGCAGTCAACAGGCCGTTCATCTTTCTATCCCCTATTCTTTGAACTCGAACTCCCTTCTCTTTCTTCGAGTCTTGAACTCGAAGAAATTCTCTAAAATTCTCTTTTTTACAAGCTGCCTCTTTCTCTCTCCTAAAAAACTGAGAATTTTGCAGAGCGAGGACGGACAATGGGCAGGATTAGCACGATCTTGCAAAATGAGGACAGACGGCGTCTTTTAGATTGAGTATGCCGCTAAGGCGATCGACAACAGCGGGTAAGTGTACAAATTATAATATATTGGCCGTGTGATTTTACTTAAAGGATCCACATTTTAATTTTATCTATACATGCATTGCACGTGTCAGAAATCTAATTTTATTGTATTTAGCTACGAGCACATACGATTCCTCGGATTGAAGAATTTTATGTTTTATCACACAAGCTATCAAGATAATGGCTGTATTGTATTTTATCAGTTCCATCCTTCTCCAAGTCATGGTGCATGTCCTTTCAATCTGCACTCAACCTTTTTTTTTTTTTATGAGAGAAATCTGCCCTTAACTTTTTCTTTGTATTAAATATAAAAAGTTATTTGGTTAAAAAATTTAGTCGAAAATAATGTCAATGTCAAATGAGGTAAACCAAATTTCGTTGGCGTTGAGTCTAATTATGTCTTTCTGCTGCATAAATTTCCAACCGAAAATAATAGACGTTTCAATGCAAAAACAGACAGATATGAAACATAATTGTAGCTCAAGTTATCTAATTTTCATAGCAAGAAATTTTTCAAAAAAGCATACTTACTAAGAAAATAAAAGTTACAGTGGTTGATTTATTCTCCATCTTCTCTTGAAGGGATAAAAGAAGACTCCATAATCCATATACACAGTCTACTTTTATGTTGCTTTTCTAATTTTTTGCAAGTCAAATAATAATTGGGATGTTTCTTTCAGACTTGCTCCCCCCTCGTCATGCAAGTTGTAGTTTCCAAGTCCGTACAACATGGACATAGATAAGGACAGGTCTTGCCTTCTTTCTACAGCAGGAATCTTGAAGAGAGAGGAACAGAGAAAAATCCTATAAAAAAAAAAAAAAAAAAAATTCCAGGGAAGGCCACCGTCCATCGGCTCTCCTCCTCTCCCCACCGGAACCTCCCGCAACATCTAAGTTTTTCTTTCTTCTTTTCTCTTCTCTTCTTTTCCATTGTGTTTCTCTATGTTCTACTAAGGGTCGGTCGGATCCAGCCAGATCTGAGTATCGATGTCATAGATCTGGCTGCATGAGTCGTTGTCGAAAGATGTGGTTGTAGACTGTCTAAAAATAACTGAAGATAAGTCCTCAGATACAGATCTCATTTTAGCGTGAAGTTCGCATTTTCAATACAAACGCGGACCTCGTGTCCAATTGTAAATGCGGATCTCAGCTAGACCTGCGTCTCAGTTCAAATACGGATCATAACTAGACCCGTGTTTCATCTCAAACGCGGATCCTAGCTAGACCCGCGTCTCAGTTCAAACGCAAATCACAGCCAAACCCGCGTTTCATTTCAAACGCAGATCCCAGCCAGACCGGCGTCTCAGTTCAAACGCAGCTCACAACCAGACCCACGTTTCATCTCAAACACGGATCCCAGCCAGATCTAGTCTCACCCTAAATGCAGATCTCAGCCAAATCCGCGTTTCATCTCAAGTGCGAATCCCAGCCACACTTGCGTCTCATCTCAAACGCAAAAGATCAACCAAACCCGTGTCTCAACTCAAACGCGAGCTTGCGAGCACCGCATTTCAACAATAGAACAAAACCCGCGAGGGTCGCGTTTCTGTTGTAACTACCCCATTACTAGATCAATTAACACCCACGTAATATGGAGAGTTAATCCCCATTATAGAGAAATTCTATGGGACAATTTTAGCTCTGGATACACATATAAATAGCCACGAAAGCTATTGAGTAGGGGGTTGTTTTTTTTTTTTTTTTTAAGAGCAAAACAACTACAAAGTGCAAAAACTTTGAGCATTCAAAAGGTGTGATAGAAAGTAAGAAAGAATTCTTCTTCAAAGGAAAAATCCAAAACTTGTCGTGTCCAAGAGGAGTTATTTTTGCATCCTTCAAGCGATCCAAAAGAAGCTTGTCGTTCGGCCAGTCAACGAAGAACAAGATTCAATCTCCATCACCACGCGAAGAACCTAACTTTAAAAAAAAAAGGGATTCAAATATCCTCCCCTCTTTTGTAATCGGATGTTATCCGTTATAATTTTCTTTGCAATTAATAAGTATTTCACTTCGCATTTTTTTGACCAAACAAAAAATAGCAACTCCACTGGGGACTGTTTTCTCTACCGACGAGAAAGCCGTGGCGCAAGCTGACATCAAGCTCATTGAATCAATGGTCAAATCGTTCGTAGTCGAATTCGACCAAGAAAAATTTAAAGAGTTTCTTTTTTCGGGCTCTAAAAACCCAAAAGCAACACAGCAGTACCGCAGAGTCTTTTCAGAGACTCGCTCTCAAGTTTCTTCGGAGACTTCTCCAAAAGTGGCATGCGTCATTGCTCACAACGCAAGCAGCGCCATCTTCAGCGAGGTTTTGAAAACCTCCCGTGTAGCCCGCATGACCCGCGTCAATGTCTCTCAAGAGACCCGCAGGGCCAATACGCTAGCTCACAGACAGAACAATGATGAGAGCCAATCTCGCCATCTCTCTTCTCTCCAAACTCCGCAATTTCAGGTTGTCGGGGGTTCTTAGCAGCCCCTGAGACTCAACCGAAATGTTGAACGTTGACGAAGGTGTCATGCCTGTCGAGAATAAATCGAAAATTCTGCAGTTGCAATTTATTTTGCAGATACAGAATGCAAGGCTCAGACCCGCGTTTCTCGAAAGCAACACGGGACCCATGTTCTTCAAAAGAGCGTCTCAACGCTCAAACGCGAGGTCCGCATTTTTGTTCCAAAACGCGAGACCCGCATTCATGCAGATTCTGAATGCAAGGTTCAGACCCGCATTTCTCTGAAGCAACACGACACCTGCGTTCTTCAAACGCGCGTCTCAACGCCCAAGCGCGAGGTCCGTGTTATTGCTCCAAAACGTGAGGCCAGTGTCCAATCTGTACCAGGTTGCGACTCTCGTGTTCCTACTATTCAACGCGAAGTCTGCATTCAGAAGCAGACTCTACCAAAACGCATGCCTCAGACCTACGTTTCATCACGGAAACGCAAGGTCTGCGTTCACTGAACTAAAAAGCCCTCCCCCTAAGGATTTGAGGCAAGTCCCTTGGATACTCCTGCACCGAATCTAAGAGACTACTTGACAAACAAGGAGAGTGTTTATCAATTCACTCTCAAATACTGTTGTGAACGGCTCATCATGGCAGTACTCTCCGAATGCTACTGCAACTCTCATACGAGCAAGCCATCGATATTCAATCGGTTGTCAGCCGCCCCAGTCACTAACTCAGCTAAGAGATGCCGCTCCTGCAAGAAGAAGTCATTCTCTGACTGGAGTGAGATAACTTCAAATATGGTGGGTTCATGCACTACACCAAGCAAGTTCAAGGGGAAGCAACCGGTCGTTTGCTCTGGCGAGTCTGACGATGAACCTTCTTCTGATTTGAAAGAAATACTGAGCGAATCAGAAGAAGTGTATCAGTATACTCGCATCCGGACTGGTATAATTGCCCCGGTGAACTACAGTGTCCTAGCCAGGGGTATTGAAGTGAACGAGGGGCACCCCGCCATTGCGGAATCCCAGGCCTCTAACTCATCTACAGAGAAAGAAACCTTCGCATACATGGCAGGCACTCCCGAAGAAGTGGCTAAAGCAATTCGAAGAGCAGGCCCAAGTTCATAGGGAACAGTTCGATATGATTCGAGCTACACAAGATTTATCGATACCCTTAAGCAGATGCTAGTACAACTGCTTAAGAAGAAGAAAAAAGGTCCGAAGACCAAGGAGAAAAATAAGGAGGGAGAAAGCTCTTCTTCTGAGGATATTAAGAGTGAAAAGCACTCAAACCCCCAATCCCCAAAGCTTTCATCTAAAGAGAAAGATGATTAAGAATGCGGATCTCATCACTCTAGAGGGATGAGCAATTTAGAGAAATGCCTCAAAGCCCTTGAGCGCTGAGGTGACCTTCAAGATGTGGGGGTAGTCCGACCCTATCCAGTGGAATGAGACACAGCTCCCTACCCTCCAAGGTTCAAGGCACTAACACTAGATACTTTCGATGGTATAGGGTCACCGAACCAGCACATTTACTACTTTAAATCCCAAACCGGGAACGTAGTATCGAATGATGCCATCATGCTCATTTATTCATTGACACTCTCAAGAGGGTTGCCTTTGAATGGTTCATGAAGTTGCTTATCGGCTCTATCAAAACTTGAGTAGACTTAAAAAAGCAATTTCTAGCTCGCTTCTTTGAAGACGATATGGAGGTAGCAATGTCGACTCTCCTCGCCACGAAGCAAAAGAAAAGAGAGTCCATCAAAGCTTTTGTGAAGAGATTTCGAAGTATGGCACTCCATTGTCCAAGTGGCATGTCCCAATCTACACTGGTGGAAACGTGCTGCCACAACCTACAGACTGCACTCCTCGCCCAGATAGGGGTGGCCGAATGCCGCACTTGGAAGCAACTGATGCAACAAGGCGAGCAGGCAGAGGAAATAGTCGTCTGGGTCAACGCTGAAGAGAAAGAAAGCAAATCAAGACCCGCCAAATTGATGTGACGCACTCCAGAGTCATCTCCTCAGCCAAAAAGATGAGATACTCTGGCAATGGAGGTTAAATCACCTTCGAAACCCCAGTGAGCCAGAGGGGGTGGAGCTCCCGGCCAAGCACGTGCCAGTAAATCATACTCGTTCAAGGATGAGCATGTGGTCTCTCTGTTCAAGTTACTCTAGAGGAGTAACAACTCAAATTGCCAGAGGTCAGATTCCCTGATAAAGTCAGAAAGATTGATGATCTTAACTACTGTTTATATCATAGGATGTTGGGACATCCTACGAAGAACTGCTATATCTTCAAGGATGTACTTTAAACTCTAATCGACGTGGATGTCCTTAAACTACGTCCAGAGCAGAAGAAGACAACGACTAACATGACATCCCTTCAATTTGGCAAAGAACTCCCATCAGTACCAACCAGAGTGATTCCTATCCCAAAAGGGGAACTGAGGGTGATCAATATTGATCCCCACAATAAAAAGGAGAAAGGCCTTGTTCCTTTCTCTACTTCTCGAGGAGAGATAATGTGGGTTCGCCCCGACATTGTCGAAAGCCAACAATAGAAACTGTTACACACAGAAAATCTATAGGCAAGGCTAAAGCGTCCTCCAACAATGTGGTGGGTAACTCTACCAGAGAAACTGAGGAAGATGTTACTTCCCTCACTAATTCAGGAGAAGAGAAGTCTGCCTTGGCTGCTGATATAGGTACTCTTTCCATGTCAAAGACTCGATCTGATAAGCAATACCTGAAACAGTATGGTCAGCTGGTGGCAAACTCCTCCCAGCCAGGGAAGGAGATAGCTGAGCGGTTCACAAAGCAGCCCGTGGATAAACAGAAGGAGATTCTTTATGCCAAAGTCCTTCAAAAAAATGACGCGAGACCATTAACTCCCTTCCGCTTTGATGTTTTGGCTTAACTGGCCAACATCCCTGCTTGGATCACTCTATACGAGCTTCTCGGACTTTTCAAATCCATAAGGGAAGCTTTAAGAGAAGCATTAGCAGATTCTGAGATTTTTTTAGCCCAGATTCCTGCCATCCCAGAAGAAGAAGACGATGGGCACTGTCATCAGACCTCCAGACATTCTCCATGCATCACATTCTCTCCGGAAGATATGCAAATAAAAGTAAAACATGATAGACCCCTATATTATACAGGGTACATTGAATCATCTAAAGTGAGCCGCATTAGGTTGATCCAGGATCCGCACTGAGCATTATGGCCCGCCAGGTCATGCAGCACGTGGAGATTCTCACCCATCAATTGAGCTCTATACAAACTACCATTTATGGATTCTATGCCAATGGTACGCGTCTGATGGGCAAGATCAAACTCAAATGCCAGATCGGAGATTTGAAGTCTGAAGTGACGTGATGTCATTGATGCCGACATGTCTTACAACTTGCTGATAGGACGACCATGGATCTACCGCAACTCCATCGTCCCGTCTACCCTTCATCAAGTGATGAAATATGCTGATGAACAGGGAAGAGTAAGAACATTGATCGTTAAAAGCATCCGTTTAAGGGGGTAGAGAATTACTTCATGACTCCCTCCTCTACCAAGAGTCTCTTAAGACTGATGATAATCTCCAGTCAGAAGAACCAAATTCTGGTAATGAAGCGGATACGGAACCATAGGCAAAAGAAGAATATCTTTAGAAAATAAATTCTCTTATAACGAGCGATGATAAGCTCAATTTCAATACCACTGCCAATGTTGAAGGCGAGTGGTTTATCAATGAAGACTTAGATTTGGTTTACTTTATTGTGTTTGCTTCTGATTCTGTACCATCTAACACTAGTACTCACGTGGATAGTGACCAATGGTCAGCAGTAGATACTTTGATATCATTGCATGTACCAATCAAGTCATCTTTCATGGTGCGTGAAAAGACCAGTGATACACAAGGAGATTTCTTCGAGGTGCCAGCTAAACGAAAAGATCAAAAGCCAATTTTACTCAGGAGAATCGAGTCTGATCTGGTGACTCGTGAAAGCTCGGAAGACAATCCTGAGTCCCCACAGTTCTCTCATTATGGGCTAAATGCATGTCGTATGATGGAGAATATAAGTTATGATCTGATGAAAAGGTTCAGCTTGAACTTTGGCTAAGAAAGACGAACACTGCTCCGATCTTTTGTCCCAAAAGGGAAGGCCCCTGACTGCTATCGTCAAACTCGGAGGGGTTTAGGCTACCTATTAACTCCAATCCTATCGGGCTCCGAGTCTGAGGAATCGTTATATCACGATCACTTATCAGGTGCGTCATCATGGGAATCAGATATCAGTGTCGGCGCTATCTTCAAAGATCTTTCAGTGAATATGGTTTCAACTAGCCATCTGGAGGATGAAGACGAGGATGAAGAAACAATCAAGTCAGACACTGATCCCTGGATCAAACACCTGAATACTCTCTGGGACATCCGCTTCGAGCGGCGTGAGCCACCCACAGATGATAAAGTGATTCAGATCAACCTAGGAGATGAGGTTAACCTCAACCCATCTTCATAATTGAGAGCTTATCGCTCTCCGAGAAAGAAGACCTAATACATCTTATACAAAAGTATATAGACATCTTCGCTTGGAACTATGAGGACATGTCCGGGCTTAATCCTCAAGTGGCTATGTATCACCTCAACATTAATCCATACGTGAAACCAGTCAAGCAGCAACAACGACGGTTCCGTCCAGAAATAATGGAGGCAATTGAATTGAAAGTTAAAATGCTTATAGACTCTGGTTTCATCAGGGAAGAACAACACCCTGACAGGGTAGCCAACATCGTGCCAGTCTCAAAGAAGAATGGAAAGATCCAGATTTGCATTGACTTTCACGATCTGAACGCTGCATGTCCCAAAGAAGAATTTCCTCTCCCGATTATGGATGTTATAATCGACAATATGTGCGGTTTTGAGAGAATGTCTTCATGGATGGATTTTTAGTATACAATCAAATCAAGATGTATCCTGAAGATGAAAAGCATACATCTTTTAGAACACCACTGGGGTTGTATTGCTACACCGTAATGCCTTTCGGCTTAAAGAACGCAGGGGCGACATATCAACGGGCAATGAATACAATCTTCCATGAGCATATATGCAAGACCGTAGAATGCTACGTGGACGATATTGCAGTAAAGAGTCGTGCTAAAGGCAATCACATTGCAGATCTGAAGAGAGTATTCAACGTCATGCGGGCGCATCAACTGAAAATGAACCCAACCAAGTCCTTCCTGGGGGTAGCCAGTGGCAAATTTCTTGGGTTCATTGTGACATCCAAAGAAATCCATCTCAACCTAGAGAAAATCCGTGCCATCCAGGAGATGCAACCTCCAAGAAATCTCAGAGAACTCAGAGGGTTGGAGGACGACTAACTTACATCCGGAGATTCATATTGAATCTTTCAGGACGTTGCCAACCCTTCACCAAGCTGATGAAGAAGGGAGTCTTGTTTATCTGGGACAATGCTTGCCAAGAAGCATTCGAGGAAATCAAGCAATACCTCATACACCCACCCGTCATCTCAGCTCCAGTGTCAGGGAGACCCTTCCTGATATACGTTTGCGTTATGGATCATTCTCTAGGAGCCTTACTAGCCCAGAATAATGATCAGGAACACAAGTAAGCAATCTACTACCTAAGTAGAACCTTGATCGGAGCATAACATCATTACAACCCAATCGAAAAAGAGTGTCTACCCCTAGTCTTTACTATCCAAAAAATGCAACACTACCTGATGGGCCAGACTATTCACGTCATTTCAAAAGTTAATCCTTTGAAGTTGCTTATGACGAAACCATAATCGTTAAATGATCGATTGGCAAAATGGGCTATATTGCTCTTGCAATACAAGATGCAATTCCTGCCACAGAAAACTATGAAAAGACAAGCAATGGTAGAATTCTTGCTGAACAACCAGACTTTATGAAGATCTTTCAGATAAGATCGCTGAAGTCTACATAACCCAAACATCTTTCAAAGAGCAAGTCTAGCAATTATTCTTCAACGACGCATCAAGGATAGGTCTCATAGGAAACATTGTAGCTGAAATAGGGGTAGTGTACGTATCTCCACAAAACTACGTGATCCCTCGTGCATTCTCATTAACCGAGCCGTGCTCCAACAACGTTGCGGAATACAACGCTTTCTTGATCGGGACGCAACTTGCTAAAGAGATTGGAGTCAAAAATCTCAAAACATATGGTGATTCAAAGCTCATCGTCAACCAGGTTCGTGGGGAGTATGAAGTCTGACATGAAGACTTGGTGTCCTATCACAACGCAACCATTAACATGGCGGAGAAGTTCAGAAGTTTCTACATTGATTATGTACCATGTCAGCAAAATACGCATACAGATACAATGACATCTCTCACTGCTTTTTGGCCCTTCTAGCTGGAGCTAGATGAAAGTACTCATCTATAGCCACGACTTGTATTGCCCAAAAGTCGTCTTTGAAAAAAGTCAAACTCCAAGAGGAGACCTTCAAGTCAAAGAGGGTTTGGAAACTTCAATAGGTCTGAAACTCAGGGATTGACGACTCTCGTTCATCGACTTTGTCTGATACGGCATCTTACCCGATGACCCCAAGAAGGAAGCCATCAGAAGAAAGGCTCTTCAATTCTGCTACAATGCGATTACGTGAACATTATATCGCCGATCATATGATGAAATTTTACTCTGTTGCCTTTCATACAAAGAGACACAAAAGGCACTCAGGGAAGCTCACGACGGTATGTGCGTGGCTCACCAACCGAGACCTTAGCTCAGAGACTGAGTTTGAAGACTTGACTACTATTGGCCGAAGATGATCCCTGACGTTATTGCCTATGCTAAGCGATGTCATGCCTGTCAGATCCACGGTGACTTCGTCCATCAAGCACCAAGACATCTTCATCCAACGTCTTCTTCATGGCTATTTGAGAAGTGGGGAATGGATGTTATCAGACCCATCAGCCCTCCAACATCCAAAGGACATCGCTTCATCTTGACCATAACTGAGGCTAAGATGAAACAGTGTCCTTTGGATGTTGGATGGTTGATGGGTCTGATAAAATCCATTCCTCGGCGGAAGCCATTCCCTTGAAGGAAGTAAAAAACATCAAACATGATCAAATTCATCAAGTATCACGTACTCTATCACTTTAGTATACTGATCGTATATGTATTTTGCATTCTTATCATTACACTCCTACATTTATCGTGTAATAATCTGCTAATTTTCTTATCTTAAATGTTTATTTTGTAGATGTTAATCATGGAGAGAAAGAAGATAAAATCAAATAAAACTCAGTTAAATTCTGATTTAATTGGATCTATTTGGTTAACCGAAGATAATCCCAAATCTAGTTTAGTTAAATTAGTTTTTAAGAATTTATTCGGTTAGTTGAAGATCAAACGAGGATATCATCAAAGTCAAAGCCAAAACTGAAAATCTATCAGAAGATATAAAAGCATCGGAGGGCCAGAATCCACGCACCCCTGGATATGGCCAGATGACCAAATCCAGGCCGCGGACCCGCGACGGATCCATGCCAAAGCCGTGGATCCGCGACAATCCTATCAAATCTGTGGGAGTGTTTGCTTCCCTATCCTTGTACGCTCTCCCCTGTTACATTTCAGCTATAAATATCTGCAATTTCGATGAAGAAAGGGAACGATTCAGCAGAGAGCATAGGCTAAACTATTCTATAGTTTGTAACTTATGTTTTTAGTTTTCTTTAATGTAATTTTCATTTTTCTTTATGTAACTGAGAGGAGAGAAAAGTTTCATGGAGGAATGAGAGTGAAGCTTGTACTGAGGGTGACACTGTAAGTTCTTCTTTTCTTCCATTTTTATTTGAATCGAATCAAAGTTACGGTTTTATATTCTTCTTCTTCTCTTACTCTTCTTCTACCGGTTTTTAATGATAATCCAAATGAAACCTATAGCATCGAACATGTCTTGCCATTGCAAGTGCCATTGATGGCTTATGGTGATGGATAGACATTTCTATTTATTTTTTGCTTGCATTTGAATTCATAGTTTAAATTTGGAACGGAAAAGATCCTATTTGTCATGCTTTGCTCGCCTTCAAGATGAGGTAAGTCTTTGCCAATGATTCAAAGTAAGTCATAAATCGGAAGAGGTAAGTAAGTTCTTTTAGGTTTTCTTCCTTTCTTTTAATTTTTAGTTTAGATCACCATCATCACCAACTCTCAACTCTATTCATTATTTTCACTTTTTTTGTATAAATTTATTTTTCATTTTCTCCACATTCTCTATCTACCACTTTCTTCTTAACTTAACAAAGAATTTTTTCATTTTTTTACAACAACAAGAGAGGAACTTTTAACCATTTTTGTGGAATTAAAAGAGAACTT
Organism: Agave tequilana; assembly: GCA_038442645.1. Lineage (NCBI taxonomy): Eukaryota > Viridiplantae > Streptophyta > Magnoliopsida > Asparagales > Asparagaceae > Agave > Agave tequilana. The sequence continues at coordinate 78,467 of JAVJIF010011356.1, forward strand.
ACAACACGCTTCCATCGCAAGTTCCTCCTTGTGGATTACGACCCGTCTAGCCACTTGGTATTGCGGTAGAATTAAGTATCTTGAACTTCTATTCTCTATTTCTAAAATTCTATATTTTTGTGTAGGTAAATACTCAAATCAAACTTTAACGCCGTTGTTGGGGAGGGACGGTAAGTAACTCTTTTTTGTTTACTTTATTGGTTAACTTTCTTCTCTGTTCTTGTGGACAGGAGAAGGCTGTGCAGGAAATTTTTGCTGCAATGGACATATAAGTGACCCTTAACTCTGCTCAAGAAAGCAGATCCCAGAATGTAAGTCACCTAGAGGGGGGTGAATATGTGACAAGCTAATCTAATGCAAAACTAATGCGAAATTAAAACTAATTATGCAAACTAAAACTATTATGCTAACATACCAAGTATAACCAAAGAGTGTGATTGAATTCTCAGTGAAGGGCTCTGGATTATCACCTCAAGATTCCTCTAAATTAAAAGTTGAGGTGCCACTATGGCTCTCTTGGTTGAATACAAGTGTGAGAAAACAAATAACCCAAGCATGTATATCAATAAAGTACAACTTATATTAAGCATATAAAGATGAACAATAAAAGCATGCAAGATATAAACACAAGTGAGAGAGAGATAAGCAATCGCAAACATGGGAGAATTATTTCGAGGCTCGAGCACATTTACTTTACGTCTCCGCCTTCAACACTATGAAGAATTTTCACTAGAATCAATCCCGTAAGATCACTCAATATCGTAACACCTACAATGAGCTCCCTCAAGAACTCTTGAACTCACAAGTCCCTCACTTGTTCCCACAAGAACAACACACGCAAGCACACTAGCTTGCCGAGGCCGTACCTCTACAAATTCTCAATCAAAGGGGGTGAAACACTTGTGATCACTTCTCTTGATCACAAAAATAACTTCACAAGCAAGGATCCCTAGAGGATAAGTATAGCAATGGATAGCTTAAGATTGTGTGAGAAAACAAGATAGATGTGGAGGTGAAAAATCTCAAGAAAATACTTTTGAAAACACGAGAGATTCACTCTTGAAAACTCTCTTTTGGATATGAAAATGAAGCTCTAAAACTTAGAAACTTTTTTAGAAGAGCTCTAAGAAATAGTCTAAAAATCTTACTCAAAAATCTGGCCAAAACACCCTTTTATAAAGGCATCAGAAAACTAGCTGTTATAGGCCATATTGGCATGTCGGTGACCGGCTGATCGACTGGCCAACAGTCATATTATGACCGTTGGGGTTGCCGGTCGACCTCCCGGTCGACCACACCCAGGTCTTGACCTGTCGGTCGATCGGTCGGTCGACCGAGACAAGCACCAGAGAGTACTGCTCTCTTGGTTGGTAGACCGGCCCTCAAGCAGGCTTGTGCACATTGCCTATGTACATCAGTTGACCACTCGGTTGACCGACCTCTGGTTCGGTCGACCGGTCGGTCGACCGCCAGAAGCCCAGAAACAAGGGTTTAAGGGATTGAAACTTGGTCTTTTTAAAACCCAAAAATTTATTTAAATCCCATAAAAATATATAAAATAAGTTCATTGAAATAATTTGAAGTACAAATATGTGTGATCAAAAATCAACACATATTACAAACAATTTGAACTATTTTTGCGATATAGAAATTTAACCCTAACCAAAAACTGTATTTTTTCAAAATCAACTTTGAAATGAAAAATCTATTTTTTCAAAACTTGTTCAAATACAAAAACAAGATATTTTAAACACTTTTGAAGTATAGTGTGTATGGATATGATCCAATACACAAATAAGATGAAATATCTATGTTTTTGACAATAAGCTCAAAATAAAGTTTCGACTTTAACAAAACTTAAACAAATGATATAGAAACATCAAATAAGTTTTTCTAAACATTTAAACCAACAATGTATATGGATAAAATCCAATATACATATAAAACATGTAAACTTGTTTTGATGAAATCTAATCATGAATCTCAAGATATATACTTTAAAGCTCAAAACTAAAACAGTATTTTCAAAAACTAAAACTATTTCTTATAAATTTTGTGTGTGTATAAATGAGCTTGAGAAATCTACAACTAATCTATTCTTTACATTTTATCTAAAAATAAAAATCTTAAACACTTATAAACATGACTCAAATCTTTAAAATCTTCTCTTGAAAATCTTCTTCCTCATCTCGATTTGGTTCAAAACTTAATTCATGAGCTAGACTCCTCTTTGAGTACTTGATGCGATCTTGATGCGCGAGCTCTTGAATCAACACGTGCTAGCTTCAAAACTTGATTTTGAATCTTTTATTGAAGCTAAACACTGACTAAAATCTTGATAGAAATTCTAAAATTAAATGAACATAAGATCATTAATACTATAACTACATGAGTTAATCATCATCAAAACTAGAGTGATGGGCCTTTGGGCCAACAATCTCCCCCTTTTTGATGATGACAAAACTCATGGAGTTATATATGTATGGATTAAAGATAAGCTTTATAGAATCTCCCCCTTAACTCATGCATAGCAAAAACAATAAGGATATTCAATGAAAACACATAATCTAAACACAAATATATATATGCATAAATAAATGTCAAGCGTGCATATATAAACTCTCTAAATTCTTCTCTCCCTTTTTGTCAATTCATCAACAAAGGGGCGAAGAAAAACAATCAAGAAAGATGTATATACCATATACATTCATGAAGAGGAGAGACGTTAAGTTAGCTCCCCTGCATACATGCATTACATGGAGAAGAGATGACTAAAGCCTAACCCACATAAGTATAATATACAATATATAGACGGAGATGTTAAGCTCCTCCTACACACGTGTACCACATAAAGAAGAGAGATCAAACTCCTCAATATGTAAAATACACTCAACATGAATCTATATATAGAGGAGATATTAAGCTCCCCTTGCATATAAGCAATACATATCAAACAAATTTGAAAAAATTTAGATAATACTTAAAACAAAATTTTGAAATTTCTTGTAGACAACAAAACAAATTTCTATACTAACTGAAATCAAATAGTAGTTGACAAAACAAATGTTGGTATCACTTGTAGATAAACAAAATTATTAAGATACCAACAGTAGATTTTGATATCAATTGAAGGTGAAACATGAAATACATTTTGATACTAAAAAAATACCAATTGAAATTAATGCATAAGATTGTAAAGATACCAATTAACATTAAGAATAAGATCAAGCTTAGTATAAATATAATTTGTGCTTTAAAAATATGTAAAGATATTGTAAAACAAGCACAATTCAAATCGTATATATGTATGTATGAAAATGGAAATGCCAATTGAAATTTGAAACATACATATATAGAAACAAGTATGAGTATACAAAAATCAATTATCATTAAAAATCATGTATAACTCATAACAATCCACCCTTATTATGCACATGTTTAAAAGGATATTCAATAAGGCACACAAGGCATGGTCACCCAACCAACCGCCCTTTGAAGGTAGGGATTTTAAAAAATAAGATTTAAAAAATAGTTATAGATTGAAAACACTACCCAGTGAAAAATAAATAACTAGTTTAAAATAGTTTTTGAAAACTAATTAAAGATTATTCAAAGAAGAAACAAATCATGTATCTCATGAAACATGCTAAATACACAAGAAGTGACACTCAAAATCCATAAAGCACAAACATGCTCATGAAAACTAAGTCATGAGTAAGCAAAAAGAAATGTGAGTGTTCAAAAATCATGTGAATAGCAAATTCATAAAAATAAATCAATAAGGCTCAGCCATAAAACTAGCATGAAATTCTTTTTCTCAAAAACATGATATATCATATAACTTATGCAAGAGTCATCAAAATTAGGACATACAATGTACAATTAAACATATAATTGAGTACATAAAAGAAATAAGACATGAAAAGCATGTATTCAAAAATTGTACATGTATAACACAAGTTTTAATAGAATATGCATATGAACATGATATAAGCATTTAAATCATTATATGCTTTAACTAAAGCATACAAAAAACATAAATAAATCCAAAAGAAATAGGCATGTAAATCTATTGAAAAGTTTTTCAAAAATACATGCATAACTAACAACCAATTAACTCAACATTAAGTAAAAAAATAATATATGATTGAGTCTAGGTTACTATACTGGCATATATACATTTAAAGCATTTTAAAAGAGGAGGAAGAAATGGTTACCAAATCGTGTAGGCCAATTCATTTCTCGAAAATGAGGTGGTCCTCCCACCATGCTTCCTTGATAGTGATGCATCAATTTGGTGTGTCCATGAAGCTCCAAGTGCATACACCACCAAGGCACCAATCTTTTCACGTTTTGTGAGAGCCCACACCTACATCAAACACAAGAGGTAGAAATTTTGGTACCCATATTTTCTTTTTGGGTCCATGAGGGTTAGAAATAATTGGAACCCAAACATTTTTATTTGCAAAATTTAAAATATTTAATCTATCAAAACAAAATTTTACAAAATGGCCTTTGCGACCGCAATGTGTACAATTGTACACTGTAACATACATATGATTGTGATGTGTATGAGCATGGTATGCATGAGATGTATGTGGTGGGATATGTGCATGAGTATGTGGAACTTGTTTCTTGCGAAACAAACATTTCAATTTAAAGTGATTAAATGCATATTGGCTGAAAACATTTCAATTTAGAGTGATTAAATGCATATTGGCTGAAAGTGGAGCCCAAACAATCAATTCTCTTTTCAAAACATGAATCTCATTTTTATCAAAAGAGGATGCAACATTATTAGTATGAGAGACATGACAAGAATGAGAATCAAAATTATTTCTCTTTTTAGAAATCTTTTCTTTTTCTTTTAAAATAATTTTCCCTTTTAAAGACTTGCTTTCATTTAAAATAGTTTCTTTTTCTTTTGAATAGAATCAATTTTGTTTATTAAAGAACTGTTCCCTTCAAAAGCAACATTTAATTTTGAAGATAAGGAAACATTCTCCTTTTTCAAAAATTTGTTTTCCTTCAATAAAGTTTTATTTTTTTTAAAACTAAATCTTTTTTCTTTTAACAAATCATATTTTTTAAGAAGTTTTTGACAAAAAGATGAAAGGTCATCATATGGCATCTCATCATCATCATCAAGCTTAGAATCAGAATTTACCTCAAGGAGGTCATCCACTTAGAACATGTAGCACATGTTGAAAGCATCACTATTATCATCCGAATCACTCTCTTTTTCATTTAGCGTTTGTTCCCCAAGAGAAAGAAGAGTGTTCCAAACTACAAAAGCCGAATCAATGTTAGACACCCTAGATAAATAATCATCATTTAAGGTACTCTTTAAAGCATGAAGGGCTTTTGCATTAGCCTCAAGATTTTTATCATTTACAAAATATAAATCTTTAATGGTGGCAAAATATACATGAATCCCTAGGGCTTTAAGATACATAAACATCTTAACTTTCCAATATTGGAAGTCAAAATGTCAAACAAGGGAGGTGACATGAAATCCATGAGTGTGTGTACAAATATTGTGATTAGCTAAAAATGAGAATATTTAACTCAAAGTTGTTAGACCCAAATCAAGAGCACCAAATTCTGATACCAATTGTAAATCACCTAGAGGGGGGTAAATCGGTGACAAGCTAATCTAATGCAAAATTAATGCGAAATTAAAACTAATTATGCAAACTAAAACTATTATGCAAACACACCAAGTATAACCAAAGAGTGTAGCTGAATTTTCTGTGAAGGGCTCTGGACTATCACATCAAGATTCCTCTAGATTAAGAGTTGAGGTGCCACTATGGCTCTCTTGGTTGAATATAAGTGTGAGCAAACAAATAACCCAAGCATGTATATGAATAAAGCACAAGTTATATCAAGCTTATAAAGATGAACAATAAAAGCATGCAAGATATAAACACAAGTGAGAGAGAGAGATAAGTAATCGCAAACACGAGAGAATTGTTTCGAGATTCGAGGACACTTCTCTACGTTCCCGCCTTCAACACTATGAAGGATTTTCACTAGAATCGATCTCGCAAGATCTCTCGGTACTGCAACACCTACAATGAGCTCCCATAAGAACTCTTTGATCACAAGTCCCTCACTTGTTCCCGTAAGAACAACACACGCAAGCACACTAGCTTGTCGAGGCCGCACCTCTACAAATTCCTAATTAAAGGGGGTGGAACACTTGTGATTACATCTCTTGATCACAAAAATAACTCTCACAAGCAAGGATTCCTAGAGGATAAATATAGCAATGGATAGCTCAAGCTTGTGTGAGAAAACAAGATAGATGTGTAAATGAAAAATCTCAAAAAAATACTTTTGAAAACACAAAAGATTCACTCTTAAAAACTCTCTATTGGATATGAAAATAAAGCTCTAAAACTTGCTTAGAAACTCTGTAGAAAAGATCTAGAAAACAGCCTAAAAATCTTATCCAAAAATTTGGCCAAAACACTCTTTTATAAAGGCATAAGAAAACTAGCCGTTATAGGCCAGATTGATATGTCGGTCGACTGGCTGGTCGACCGGCCAAAGGTCATATTTATGACCGTTGAGCTCATCGGTCGATCGCCCAGTCGACAGCACCCAGGTATTGACCTGTCGGTCGACCGAGGTAAGAACTAGAGAGCACTGCTCTCTTGGTCGGTCGACCGTCTGGTCGATCGGCCCTCAAGCCAGGCTTATGCACATTGCCTGTGCACATCGGTCGACCGACCTCTGCTTCGGTCGACCGCCAGAAGCCCAGAAACAAGGGTTTAAGGGATTGAAATTTGGTCTTTTTAAAACCCTAAAATTTTATTTAAATCTCATAAAACTCCACAAAAATAAGTTCATTGAAATACTTTAAAATACAAATATGTGTGATAAAAAATCAATATATATTAGAAAAAGTTGAACTATTTTTGAGATATAGAAATTTAGCCTTAAATCAAAAACTGTATTTTTCAAAATCAACTTTGAAATGAAGAATCTATTTTTTCAAAACTTGTTCAAATGCAAAAACTAGATATTTTAAATACTTTTGAAGCAGAGTGTGTATGGATATGATCCAATACACATATAAGATAAAATATCTATGTTTTTGACAATAAGCTCAAAATAAAGTTTTGACTTTAATAAAACTTAAACACATGATATAGAAACATCAAATAAGTTTTCTAAACATTTAAACTAATAATGTATATGAATGAAATCCAATATACATATAAAACATGTAAACTTGTTTTGATGAAATCTAATCATGAAACTCAAGATATATACTTTGAAGCTCAAACCAAAATGGTATTTTTAAAAACTAAAACTATTTCTTATAAATTTTGTGTGTGTAAATAAGTTTGAGAAATCCACAACTAATCTATCATTTACATTGTATCTAAAAAAATAAAAATCTTAATCACTTACAAACATGACTCATGTCTTTAAAATCTTCTCTTGAAAATTTTCTTCCCCATCTTGACAAAACTTGATCCATGAGCTAGACTCCTCTTGAAGTACTTGATGCGATCTTGATGCGCGAGCTCTTGAATCAACACGTGCTAGTTTCAAAACTTGACTTCGAATCTTTTATTGAAGCTAAACATTGACTAAGATCTTGATAGAAAATCTGAAGCTAAATGAACACAAGATCATTAGTATTATAACTACATGAGTTAATCATTATTAAAACTAAAGTGATGGGCCTTTGGGCCAAGACAGAAGCCCTAAGATTTTTCGCATTCTCGCAGCAATCTGAGAGAACTACTAACCTGTATTTTTTTTGCAGGTTGGTTGAATTGCAAAGTTAAGTTTCTACGGCTATTTATTTTCTTATTTAACTCACTGTACATACTTTTCTAATCTCAATAGTAAATTATTGCTTGTAAATGATAAAAAACGTTTAGACTTTGCATTTAAGCATGTGTCTATTTTGTTACATTTTCTATTTATTATTGAAGAGTGCTGGAGCCAAGGTATGTATGCATAGAATTTAGTATAAAATTCATTCTTGTGTGAAACATTGCTTGAGTGTTACTTTTTCTATATACTTGTACACTCACTAAACTGAATTAAGGGCTTGTCCAATAAATAAGATAAGGTGGGGAAGTCATTACCCTCCCTTAGCCCACCAACAATCTCCTCACTCACTAGCCCAAGCTTAACTTAAAACTGAGTAAACGTTGTCTCTAGTGACATCTCGGACTCAATAGGAGACTGACCTAATGAGTAAGTTAATTAGAATTTGACTCTTGTCAAATCGGTGTCAAAAGTTGGGGATTAAGAGACGAAACCTTGAAGAACAGTGGTTTGACATAATTAGGCATGTTGCTTAGGCACATATACCTCCTACTGGTCTTGTCGCTACCTGAACGATTAACTTGCGATTAGATTCTGCAATATACCTCCCTGAACAGTTTAATCAGTTAGGAGTCGTTTAGGTCTAAGGTCTACCCTGACTTAGGTTAGATTTTTCTTTTTATTTGTTTGTTTGTTTGCTTTCTTGCTTTTGTTTTTATTTTTGATATCTTTGTGATATGGATTACAACTATAATTATTCCAATGCATATGGTGATCCATACTTCACACCGACCTCTATTGACTCGGATACTACCAACCCGATATATTATAATTTTAACCAACAAAGTATGTCGGATTGGTCTTATTCGAATCAATATATGCCCCAGTCCCAATATTATAAGCAAGACTGGAATAATCATTACTACTCTTCATAGAGTCAATAGGATACAACTCTCACGAGTCATATTGTCAACCACCATTCTAACATTCAGCTTCAAATTTTTCTAGTCATGATCAACCCATAGAAGAAAAATCTGAGGTGATTAAGAGTATAGAAGCCATAATTGAGTCCCAAGAACAAAAACTAAAAATGATGGACTCACAATTCTCACAAGACTTCCAAATTCAAGATCCTCACTCTATTTTTTAAGTCCCACAACAAGAAGAAGAACCTATGGACTTAGATAGGAGTATGAAAAATCTTATTCAGTCTGAAAATGACTTTTTACAATCTGTCAATAGGTTAGAAGCACAAATGAGTCATTTGATCAACATAGTGAAAGATATGAATGAGGAATCTCTACCTAACACATCTTCGACCATTCTCGATTGCCCCAGCCATATTGATAAGAACCAAGAATCATGGCGTCTTGGAGACTTTGACCAAGATTCAATTCACCATAACATTTTGAACTTGATCAATATCAACCCATTGACAAATTGACAAGTTTTTATTTCAATGAAATTGAAGTTGAATATGAATGTGACCCGACCCACAACTTTGTGATTCAATTTCAATTTTTGAATCTATGTTGACTCCGGTATCCTTACCCAAGTTGGACCAATTTTCTGATCCAACATTGATTCATGTATCCTTAAATTTTAAAATTAAACCACCTCTTTTGGATAGTCACATTTCAATGATGAGAAAAATATGAAATTAAATTCTTTGATTTAGACTCAACTCTTAAACCAAAACCGACTCTCAAACCCAAAGTTGATTTTCTCAAGTTAGTAATGGTTCCCGAACCTATCACTCTTGAACTCAAGTCAACCATTCACCAAGTCACATTCTTTTGTTGTACATAGGTATAGACCAAAATGACTCTGTGATGATTTTTCAAGATTGGTCATGTAAAAAAAATAATTTTCATGATAAGATCTTTCTTGATCCTATTCATATTGGGGATTGTAAATATATAAATATACAAAAGGTCGATAAAGATTGGATCCGTGAACCATCACATTATCTTGATTGGGTAGCAACACTTGGCCCAATCCGACCACCGTCAGAACCACCACCTTGAAGTAATATTTTCGTTCCCTTTCTTTTTTTTCATGCATTTATACCTTCATTCATACAATGAGGACAATGCATGAGATAGGAGTGAGGGAGGGTTCTAGCTTAACATAGGTTTTTTTTTATTTCAAAAAAATTAAAATTTTCTTTGCTTTTAAAATTTTTTTGAAAAGAGACAATATTTTGACCTATTTCTTGTAAGAAATTAAGTCAACTTTAAGGAATATGAGAATCATAATTAAGATTTCTTATACTTGGTCAAAATAAGATTATTTGTTAGATTTTTAGGATTAGGAAGAAAATTTGAAAAAATAATTTAGTCTTTATTTTTACCTGATGAAATATGCATCCCTTATACACATACACACTTAGGGTTCAAAAGTAAAGATTCTTATGCCTTATATAAAAAAAGAAGATATATATATATATCAAAAATCCTCTGATTAAGCTGGGTATTTGTGCCTAATAAAGCATAAGCATTCACGCCAAAAAGCGGTCCATCTTATAAATAAAAAACCTTAGTTTTGTGGCCTTGTTTGCTCGAGTCCTTAAGTCCTTGGGGTGTTTTCTCACCCGCTGTCCTAAGACCGTCTGGTTTGGGAGTCACTGATCTAAGGCTCGTTACATAGGCAGATTAGAAAGCCTAATGAACTAAGGAATAATACGACCAAAAATTAAAAAAATAAGGTATGTGAGTTAGAGTTGAAGAACCCCGAGTCAAAATTTCACTGTCACAAAGGTGCATATGCCTTAGGGTAAAATAATATACTACATGAGAAATACAGTTTGACTCTTTACCTTAATTGATAATAAGTTTTTGAATTGAGGCTAAGTTTAGGAATGAAAATTTTGATTTTCCTATAACTTATAGATTACTTGAACTCTTACAATAATACTTTAAATATTTTCTCTCTTTTTCAAAATGCTTTTCGAAAATACTAATACTTTGTTTCTCTTTCTTTATGAATTTTGTGGGTGTAATCAACTGAAAATCCTCACAAGACAAAACTCATCCTCTAGAGATAACCTAGAGGTTTAACAGCTTGTTGCACATGTTAAGTGCAACCGTGATTCCTACGAAATTGAGTTAGATTAGACTATCTCTATTTTACTTTTTATTTGTTTTGCTCGATGACAAGCAAAAGATAGGTGTGGGGGTGATCGTACACGTATTTTGTATTCTTTCATTACACTCTTACATTTGTCGCGTAATAAATCTGATAATTTTCTTGTCTTAAATGTTTATTTTGCATAAGCTAATTATGGAGAGAAAATAGATAAAACCAAATAAAAACTCAGTTAAATTCTGATTTAATTGGATCTATTTGGTTAACCAAGGATAATCCCAGATTTAGTTCAGTTAAATCAGTTTTTAAGAATTTATTTAGTTAGTTGAAGATCAAACGAGGATATCATCAAAATCAAAGTCAAAATTGGAAAATCTATCAGAAGATATAGAAGCATCGAAGGGCGAGAGTCCACGCATCTCTAGATCTGGCAAGATCCAGGCCGCGGATCCGTAGCAATCCTGTCAAATCTAGGAGAGCGTTTGCTCCCCTATCTTCGTGCGCTCTCCCTGTTATATTTTAGTTATAAATACATGCAATTTTGATGAAAAAAGGAACGATTCAGCAAAAGAGCATAGGCTAGGCTATTCTGTAGTTTGTAACTTAGATTTTTAGTTTTCTTTTATGTAATTTTCGTTTTTCTTTATGTAACTGAGAGGAGAGGAAAGTTTCATGGAGGAATGAGAGTGAAGCTTGTATGGATAGCCGTTTCTATTTATTTTTTGCTTGCTTTTGAATTCATAGTTTAAGTCTGAGGAAAAGATCCTATTTGCCATGCTTTACTCGCCTTCAAGACGAGTTAAGTGTTTGCCAAGGATTAAAGGTAAGTCAAAAACTGGAAGAGATAAGTAAGTTCTTTTAGGTTTTCTTCCTTTCTTTTAATTTTTAGTTTAGATCACCATCATCACCAACTCTCAACTCTATTCACTATTTTCACTTTCTTTGTATAAATTTGTTTTTATTTTTCTCCACCTTCTCTATTTATCATTTTCTTCTTAACTTAACAAAAGATTCTTTTTCATTTTCTATACAAGAACAAGAGAAGAACTTTTAACCATTTTTTTGGAATTAAAAAAGAACTTACAACACGCTTCCATCGCAAGTCCCTTCTTGTGGATCACGACTCGCATAGCCACTTGCTATCGCGGTAGAATTGAGTACCTTGCACTTCTATTCTCCATTTCTAAAATTCTATATTTTTTTTGCAAGTAAATACTCAATCACATACCCCGATGAATTGTCCACGATAACGGACCCTAATTCGTCAGTCAAGCATTTCAGAGATTCTATAACAAGTTCAGAATCTACAATGTGTCTTCAACAACATACTATCTGTTGACACTCTAAAAAAGACAAGATTCCTGACTGGCCTGAACAATGTCTAAACTTGTTGACATTACAAAAGACAAGTGACAGACAAGCTGACGACCAGTTCTGTACCCATCTCCGAGGGACAAATCAGCAACTAGGACTCTACTGATCCAGTGAAGCAGACAGTAAGCCCAGATTATCTTTGAAGAGACCTAAGCAGATCTAAGATGCTAAGTTAGCTCAACACTTAGCATCACATGAGCCCAAGGGATAAGCCTCGCCTGAGAGGCTAAGATGTCCAACTTCGCCTTGAAGCTGTTCAAAGCTCTATCGGAGAGCTAACTTACAGCTTCGCCTGAAGCCTCAGTTAACTCCGCAGAGAGTTAGCTTCGCTCGAAGTCACACGCAACCGCGCAGAAGGATGTTCGGTAGCTTCGCCATAGATGTTTATCCAGCTCCGCTGAAGAACTTTCTTCTGACTTCGCCAGATGCTCCTTCAGCTCCGCTGCGAGCTCGACGTGACAGCTCCGCTGCGGGTCTTTTATGGTCACCTTTGACCAATTAAATCTCCAGATGAGATCAAATCTATTCAACATCAAATCTAATCGAGATCAAATCTGAGGTCAAATTTGGTAGTTGTTTACCATAATCTCTTGACTCTCCTAAAACAAGTAAGAAGATCAGGGAGATCTTTCAATTATTTGGAAAGAATCAAAACAGATCAGGAGATCGACGCTACCTGCTATTCCTAACTTCGCAGAAGTTGATTCTAGCCTCGCAGCAAGGCTACTTTCCAGATTTAAACAGATTGACTCAATCTGTTTCCAGATTTTCAAGGAAAATTATACCCCTGCTCTCCCTATAAATAGCCATCAGAGGCATACGAAGAGACACACGCGTAGAGGCTAAAAACACACACAGAGAGAGAGAACACACGCGCACATGTAAAGAGACGCACATAGAGAGACAACTAAACAGAGATCTATTCTCTTGCTTCCAAGAATTCAGAGAACTGCTTCTCCAATCAGGGTGCTGATACCCTAAGATCTTCCTCTCAAGGAATCTCCGGAACCAGGCGAGAAGGAATTCCCAAGTGGAGACAGTTTTGAGAAGTAACAAGAGGGTTCTACCAACCTTCTGTTCTCCGATTCCTGGAACCAGGTGAGAAGGGAATCCCATCGATCGCATCGTCAAAGGGATAAAGTGGTCGCGCGCTGACCAGACTCCTATCGGCACACTTCTCCAGAATCTCAGAGGAGATCTACTTGTAATCTTTTGTGTTACTTGTAATTTAGCTCCTCGACCCTCTTTTGTAAGTTTTCCCCTTTGCAAAATCAATGGAAAACACTATCCAGCTGCCAATAATCTTACAAAAGACTTTAACAAAACTATTGGGAAGCTTCTCAAGAAGTTCATCTCAAAAAGCCAATATGACTGGGACGACAAATTAGGCAAATGCCTCTGGCCTACCGCATAATTGTAAGAACCCCGACAAAGGCTATACCATTCTCTTTGGTGTAAGGTGTTGACACTTAAAAAAGACAAGATTCTTATTGGTTCAAAAAATGTATAAACTTGTTGACATTTACAAAAGACAAGTGACAGACGAGCTGAAGACCAGTTTTCACCCATCTCCGAGAGACAGGGAAGCAACTTGAACTCCACTGATCCAGCAAGCAGACAGTGAACCCAGATTGTTTCTGAACAGACCTCAGCAGGTCTAAGATGCTAGCGCTTAGCATCACATGAGCCCAAAGGGATAGCCTCGCCTGAGAGGCTAAAATCATCCAACTTCGCCTTGAAGCCATTCAAAGCCTCGCCAGGAAGCTAACTCGCAACTCCGCAGAGAGAGTTAACTTCGCTTGAAGCTACACAACTGCGCAGAAGGGTATGTGGTAGCTTCGCCACAGACGACATCTAGCTCCGCCGAAGAGCTTTCTCCTGACTTCGCCAGATACTGCCTCCAGCTCCGCTGTGAGCTCAACGCGGTAGCTCCGCTGTTGGTCTGCTATGGTCAACCTTTGACCAATCAAATCTCCAGATGAGATCAGATCTAATCAGATCAAATCCAATCAAGATCAAATCTGAGATCTAATTCGGCAGTTGATTGCCACAATCCCTTGACTCTCTTAAAAACGAGTAAGAGGATCAGGAGAGATCTTTAACAATATGAAAAGAATCAAAACAAATCAAGAGGATCAACCGACCTGCCATTTCTAGCTTCGCAGAAGCTGATCCTAGCCTCGCAGTAAGGCTACCTTCCAGATTTAAACAGATTCGATTCAATCTGTTTCCATATCTTCAAGGGACGGCTATACCCTTTGCTCTCCTTATAAATAGCCCACCAGGGGCACAAGGAGGACGGACCGACGGAGAACAGGGCACATGCACAAGAGGACTCCACAAGCAGAGGCTTCTTCACGACGCACCGTGCGCTCTTGAATTCAGAGACTTTTAGAGAATTGCTTCTCTATCCAGGGTGCTGATACCCTAATACCTTCTTATCAAGGAATCTCCGGAACCAGGCGAGAAGGAATTCCTAATTGAAGGTGGTTTTAAGAAGTAACAAGAGGGTTCTACCAACCTTCTATTTTCTGATTCCCGGAACCAGGCGAGAAGGTAATCTCATCGCTCGTATCGTCAAAGGGACAAAGGTCGCGCGCTGACAAGACTCCTATCGGCACACTTCTCCAGAATCTCTGAGGAGATCTACTTGTAATCTTTTTAGAATACTTGTAATTTAGCTCCTCAAACTTTTTATTGTAAGTTTTTCCCCTTTGCAAATAAATGGAAAACATAAGGATGTGAAGCCGTACTCCCGCTGGAAGTTCAGATTCCATCTTTGCGCATTGCTCTGACAACAGAGGTGACAGACGAGAAGAAACATCATTGTGACTCAACGAATTAGAAGCTTTGGATGACAAACGTCTGTAAGCTCAATAACAAATAGAACTCTATCAAGCTCGGATTTCTAGAGCCTTCAATAAGAAAGTCAGAGAACGAATTTTAGGGAAAGGCGACCTTGTCTTAACTGTCAGAAGACCCATGGTTATAACACATAAGACGAAAGAAAAATTTCAACCCAAATGGAAGGACCATTTGTAGTAGAGTTAGTCTACTCAAATTGAGCATACCGCCTTATAACTCCGGTACGGCGATACACTCATGATGTCGATCAACGTCAGATTCTTGAAGAAGTACTATCCTTAAAGGGATACTTCTCATGATCAAGTTAACACTGCACCTCTGATCAAGATTCATCCTGATTAGTCATATGGATTAGGGTTTGAGATCAAAATGCTTGGGAGAGCACCAATGAAAAGCTTACTCATTCAATGGATCACATCACGGTCGATCGATACCAAGTTGACCGAATATTGGTGACATTATGATGCATGATGTCAACATTGAAGCCATGACAAAGTTGAA
This sequence comes from Agave tequilana, assembly GCA_038442645.1. Taxonomy (NCBI): domain Eukaryota; kingdom Viridiplantae; phylum Streptophyta; class Magnoliopsida; order Asparagales; family Asparagaceae; genus Agave; species Agave tequilana. Next base: position 94,091 of record JAVJIF010011356.1, read on the forward strand.
AACTCCGATTTTAACCTTATCACTCTTTTTATGATCAAGTTAATACTACACCTCTGATCAAAGATTCACCCTGATCAATCAGATGGATTAGGGTTTGAGATCTAAGATGCTTGGGAGAGCGCCAAAGAAAAGTTTTCTTATTCAATGGATCAAATCACGGTTGGTTGAGATCGAGCCGATTGAACGTTGTTTTCCATTGATTTGCAAAGGGAAAAACTTAAAATAAAAAGTTTGAGGAGCTAAATTACAAGTATTCTAAAAAAAATTACAAGTAGATCTCCTCAGAGATTCTGGAGAAGTGTGCCGATAGGAGTCTGGTCAGCGCGCGACCACTTTGTCCCTTTGACGATGCGAGCGATGAGATTCCCTTCTCGCCTGGTTCGGGGAATCAGAGAACAGAAGGTTGGTAGAACCCTCTTGCTACTTCTCAAAACCGCCTTCAATTAGGAATTCCTTCTCGCCTAGTTCCGGAGATTCCTTGAGAAGAAGGTATTAGGGTATCAGCACCCTGATTAGAGAAGTAATTCTCTAAAAGTCTCTGAATTCAAGAGCGCACGGTGCGTCGTGAAGAAGTCTCTGCTTGTCGAGTCCTCTTGTGCATGTGCCTGGCCTTCGTCGGTTCGTCCTCCTTGTGCCCCTGGTGGGCTATTTATAAGGAGAGCAAAGGGTATAATCGTCCCTTGAAGATATGAAAACAGATTGAATCGAATCTGTTTAAATCTGGAAAGTAGCCTTGCTGCGAGGCTATGATCAGCTTCTGCGAAGCTAGAAATGGCAGGTCGGTTGATTTTCTTGATCTGTTTTGATTCTTTCCATATTGTTGAAAGATCTCTCATGATCCTCTTACTCGTTTTTAAGAGAGTCAAGAGATTGTGGCAATCAACTGCCGAATTAGATCTCAGATTTGATCTTGATTGGATTAGATCTGATCTCATCTGGAGATTTGATTGGTCAAAGGTTGACCATAGCAGACCAACAGCAGAGCTACCGCGTTGAGCTCACAGCGGAGCTGGAGGCAGTATATGGCGAAGTCAGGAGAAAGCTCTTCGGCGGAGCTAGATGTCGTCTGGGCGAAGCTACCACATACCCTTCTGCGCAGTTGTGTAGCTTCAAGCGAAGTTAACTCTCTCTGCGGAGTTGCGAGTTAGCTTCCTGGCGAGGCTTTGAATGGCTTCAAGGCGAAGTTTGATGATTTTAGCCTCTCAGGCGCGGCTATCCCTTTGGGCTCATGTGATGCTAAGTGCTAGCATCTTAGACCTGCTGAGGTCTGTTCAGAAACAATCCGGGTTCACTGTCTGCTTGCTGGATCGTGGAGTCCAAGTTGCTTCCTTGTCCCTTGGAGATGGGTGAAAACTGGTCTTCAGCTCGTCTGTCACTTTTCTTTTGTAAATGTCAACAAGTTTAGACATTGTTTGGACCAATAAGAATCTTGTCTTTTTTAAGTGTCAACAAACGTCAGTGTCCAATGATGCATGATGTAAACATTAAAGAAAAGACAAAAGCAAAATACCAGTTTTTAGCCTTGTCACTCTTCTATAGTATAAAATAATCTCTCTCCCTTCAACACGAGCACAGTTGTCTTCATCGATCAACGGCTGCTCATCCAACTTACTCGATCAATATCTTTCATCAAGAGATGCATTTCTTTCATCCTCCAAAGTTGGTTGCATAAGCAAAGACAGGATCTTATTGAACAGCTTCCTGGCCTTTCAGTCAACTGCCGAAGCGTCGCCATTCTCAGAGGAGTCCTATTGCCCATCGTGAACAACAACTTCATCAAACTGTTGCCCACGATTCTCTTCAGGAATAGCATAAAGTAGAGCGTCAAATAATTTCAAGAGCACAAACAACTTCCTCACTGGAGTTCTAATCGGCACATAAGAAGCTGATTCAGGAGCGTCGAACAACTTCCTCGATGGAGTTCTAATCAGCACATAAGAAGCTGATTCAGAGGAAATAGTGCCTTCCTCGGTAAAAACTCCCATGGAGTTTGTACTTACTTCTCTGATCCCCGGCGAGATTTTAGAAGTCATCTATGGAATGAAAACCTAGAAGGTGCACCATGTTAAAGTAACAAAATAAGCCAATGCCTCAGATGACTAAAGAATAGAGGAGACAGTTGGCTTTTAAGCCCAACAAAAATTTCTCGACAACTCATCATGTTGAGGGGAATAACATGGATAGACCAACTGCAGTTGATAAAGGCATACCAAATTCGTTGATAGCTGAGAGTTTGCTAAAAATCCTAAGGGACCTGATCCCGCATTTTACTCCAAAATCTCTTACCAATCCCGTTCATAGAGTTGTAGAACCATAAAAAGTTGTAATTGAAATAATCAGATCGAACCTGTCATGTTAACGTTATACCTCTGGCAGCAAAAACAAACATATCCCCAGTAGGATAGAATTTTAACTTTTCAATTCTCTTCAATAAAATGACGAGTCCACTAAATTACTCAAATTGCAAAAATTTTCGGCAAATTAAACACAACACCTCTGACCAAAATTACTCATATCGCAATACAAATCTCTATTAAGTTAATATTACACATATGACAGTGATTCTCTCATTTTGAGACGTTCGATGCCAAATTAAATACAACCTCTATCATTTATTTCATTGTTAAGTTAAATACCACATCTATAACAATGATCTTCCTCGAGTTTTCTCATTGAAACCTAGACGTTCAATGCTAAGTTAATATCATATCTCTAGCATACATCCTTATCAAGTTAATATCACACCTCTGACAATTCAATTTGCTCAACTGCAAATCCAAACCCATCACATTAACATTACACTTCTGACGATAAATTTTTTTATAAATTCCTAGTGGATCAAATTTCACTTATTATTCTCATCAATAGAATAGCAAGTCCACAAAATTCAACTAAATTACGGATTCAAACCCTTGTCAAGTTAACATCACACATCTGACAGTAACCCTCTCAAATTTTCTAGTGGAATTAGCTAACTTTTGATGCTTGGTTAATCGTCACCTCTAGCAATCAAATTCAATCGCTTTAATTTGTATGATTTTCAAACACAAAAAAGGAGAGAGAGACAAAGCGTGATACTCGCATCTTCATCAGCGAGAACCGCGTCTTCTTTCTCCAACACATGAGTATGTCTCTGCTTCTGCAATCAGTTCAACAGTTCACTAGCAAAGGCAATCGAAACTCTACTGGTTCAAACAATATACTGACATATAAGATCTAAATTATGTATCTAGATACTTACAATGATCACCCCTAAAGGCTTCTAGCAGTTTAATAGTGCACTCAGGAAGACCAAAATTTGAAAAGATCAAAGCTCAAGACATCTCAAAAGATCGCCAGCCCAAATCAATGTGAAGTCCAAAGTACTCCGAAATCCGTCCCAGTCAATCACAGAGTTTTGAAGACTTTGGAGGGGGGTCTATATGCTGTCTAAAAATCACTGAAGACAAGTCCTCAGACACAGACCTCACTTCAACGCGAAGTTCGCATTTTCAATACAAACGCGGACCTCGTGTCCAATTGTAAACACGGATCTCAGCCAAACCTGCGTCCCAATTCAAACGCGAATCATAGCCAGACCCATATTTCATCTCAAATGCGGATCCTAGGCAGACTCCCATCTCAGTTCAAACGCAAATCACAGCCAGACCCGCATTTCATCTCAAACACGGATCCCAGTCAGACCCGCGTCTCACCTTAAATGCGGACTCAGCCTAACCCGCATTTCATCTCAAGCGTGGATCCCAGCCAGACCGCGTCTCATCTCAAACGCGGAAGATCAACCAGACCTGTGCCTCAACTCAAACGCGAGCCTACGAGTCCGTGTTTCAATAATAGAACGGAACCCGGGAGGGTCACGTTTTTGTTGTAACTGCCTCATTACTGGGTCAATTAACACTCACACAATGTGGGGAGTTAATCCCATTATGGAGGGATTCTAAGGGACAATTTTACCCCTGGATACCCCTATAAATAGCCATGAAAGCTATTGAGTGGGGGGTTGTTTCTTTTTTTTTTAAGAGCAAAACGACTATAAAGTGCAGAAACTTTGAGCATTCAAAAGGAAAGAGAGAAAAAGAAAGATTTCTTCTTCAAAGGAGAACTCCAATACTTGTCGTGTCCAAGTGGAGTTATTTTTGCATTCTCCAAATGATCGAAGAGAAGCTTATCATTCAGACGGTCAATAAAGAACAAGATTCACTCTCCATCGCCACACGAAGAATCCAGCTTAAACAAAGGAGAGATTCAAATATCCTCCCCCTCTTTTGTAATCAGATTGTATCCGTTGTAATTTTCTTTACAATTAATAAGAATTTCACTTCACATTTTCCGACCAAACAGTGGTCGGTAGCTCTAGCCATGAGTAGATCTAGTCATGAGTCACAATCAGAGATCTGGCTGCGAGTAGATCGGGCTGTGAGTCGATTATCGTTCGTGTGGCGATGACGTGGTCGGTGGGAGTTAGCCAAATCGGAGAGTCGATGTCGTAGATCTGGGCAGATCTGACCATGGTCTGAGATAACGAGGAAGGGAAGAGCCATGATCGGAGATAGGGGAGATGTTGCGGTTGACGTGGGGTGGTTGGGCTTGACGACCATGTTGGGGGTCGGAGTCAGGAAGACGACGGGGGGGAAGGCGAGGGTAGGACTTGAGGAAACAGATGGGGGCAGGAATGTTGTAAATGATGTCGTGTAAGAGTATGGGGATTGTGTCATCGTTCTGGAAGAGGTTGATGGTGCGACCGTTATTGTGGGTGAAGGCGAAGGTTTTTGGATGGAGGGAGGGGAAGGCTGTCAGCGAGGACGACGAGGTGCTAGCAGATTAGCCACTTCGCATCCTCGGAGTAGAGGAGGGCGGAGGGACCGCATTGGGAGAGGGCGGTTGAGAGGACTGCTGCGCGTATTGGGCCCTAGGGTTCGCCAGATGCGACAGAGCCATCGAATTCTAATTCTGATTTTAGTTTCTCATCATTGCATGCAGTGGAGGAAAAGGCGCAGGAAGAGCTCGAACTGCCAGGGCTACGGTCAGCACTGGCGGCAACCAACTTTCTCTTTACCATTGCGTCCTCTCGACCTGCAGCCTCTATTTTTTAACCTCTTTGCCGAGAGGGACAAGGGGTCGGGCGCAAGATGGAGCTTGGCAAGAACCTGAGCGGTATGGGTTTGGGTGCAAGGCTCTAGTGCTTCTCTTGGGGTTTTTACAATAGGGAAGAGGGATCAATGTCGGAGGCGGTAGGCGAGTGCGCCGATGAGGGGTACGACCATGGTCATTGGAGCTTATAAGGGGCCATCAGATCCGAGCGAAACTAGGTACATCCAGCCAAGGGTTGGTCAGACTCGCATATGTGTTCATCGGTTTTGTGGCGGAGTTGTTAGATCAGCCAAGGGCGGCAATATCCGGCGAGTTTACTCGTTGAGGCTGAATTGTAGACACTTGTTTGGCCTTCGGTGTGGCTAAAGTTGTTCTTTGAGGTGGCATGAGTTGGGAACTCATGTTTTAGCCATGGGTTGTCAGGATTTGACCTCTGTGATACTGCCATAAAAGGATTGGCAAATGAAACAAAAGGGTACTATATTCTATTCCAAGTGTTCCGGTCAAGGGCTATCAGATTAGCGAGTCCTAATCTTGTGGTTCATATATATATATATATATATATATATATATATATATATATATATATAATATATATATAATATATATATATATATAATATTATATATATATATATATATACGTGATAAGATTTCTTGTAAAGCTGAAGAGAGACCGAAATTCAGACTTGATGATAGTTCACTTCTTACTTGAAGGAGAGAAATACGGATATTGAGTACATTGATGAGGTGATCAAGTATCCCTTACAACTCGAGTATGATTTGGAGGGTCCTGCCCACCTTTTCTTTCTATTTAATTCTCAATAAGAATAAATGGCTTCCTATCGATTAGGGAGGGTCACAATTTAACTTGTGTCGATGCAACCGAGGGGATTAAGATATCAAAACAAGATAGATTACTTGACTATTGTGAATTGATCATTGAGTGACAACAAAGATGCTGATGCCTTATGTCAAGGGAAGAGTACAATTTTTTTTAGTTGTCTCAGGAATATTCCGGCGCGACAGATGGATTATACTTAACACTATTAAGACATGACATTGAGTTAAAATATGTCATATATTCTACTATATGTACTTGCAATATATGACTGTCTTGATATCTGGCTTTATCTTTTTTTTCTTTTCTTTTGAGAGGTCAGACTATATGTGTTACTGTGTGTGTGTGTGCGCGCGCGCGCGCGCGTGTGTCCCTCCCTTTTGGGAATGTTTCGTTAATCTCTTTTAATGAAACTCTGAGAGGCTTATGCGTCACAGTATTATCTTAGAGAGAGAGAGAGAGAAGAAAATAGAGCTGGTATTCATTGTGGGGGCAATCTTAACACCTACAATGGCCAGCTCTTCACATGGGTCAAGCCATAAAGAAGAGATGGGGGGCCAAAGCTCTCTTTTTAACAAAAAAACAAGAACAAAGTATTGAGCATGGCCTCACTTGCTAACGAAATTTTTTGTCCAATCTGACTTTGCCATGTGTAGCCAATTCCTACCATAGAAGCAAGCAT